>RJWM01035096.1:0-19185 GCA_004363535.1 Dasyprocta punctata | reverse complement strand
ACGCCTGATTCCTGGGTGGATGCCCTGTGGGACTCATGGCTCTGTGAGGGTCCTGCTGTCCTGGAGGCTGACAGGGATGGGCAGGTCCCTGCTGGCTGCCAGCCCCTCCTAGCTGGTCAAGAGCCTGGGATGCAGCTGGTGCCCAGTAGAGGTTTTCTGAGTCCTCATAACAAACTGCAAGGCATGGGCAGGCCTTAACTCGTGTTCACTGGGCATCGCTGAGTGCCTGCGCTGTTCCAAGCACCTGCCTGCATTCTCTCATGGCTTCCTCACACCTGCTCGGTGAGGCATATGCTCATTTTCAAATGAAAAAGCAGACATGGAGAAGGACACCAGCCAGGAAGTGGCAGAGTTGGGAGCTGGCCCTGTCCACCTGCGGCTCTTTGCCTTTGGACTCTCTCAGGTTGGGACGGTGTAGACTCCCGTGCCTGGGGGCTTCCTCCCCCCAAGCAGTCCTCCACTGATGGCCCCAGGGCTGCTGGTGAGCAAATTCCTGGGCCAAGCTGGGTGGCTGAGGGTCGTGCTCCCTGCTGTCCTTGCCAGGACCCCGCAGGTGTGACCCCATCTGCTGGTGAACACTACCTATATTGGCTCAGCCTTTCTCTGCTTCACCATCCTTTTCCTACCATGCTTGGCAGGGAGGGAGTGGGGTCAGGTCACTTCCTCAGTGGGTCAGTGCCTAGCTCAGGATCTGTTCCAAAGGGTCCTTTCCTGAGACCAAGCTGGTGCCCCTAAGGGCCAGGCCCTATGCTAAGCAGTAGCATGCCCTGTTGGTTTAATCCTCCAGTGGGTCCTGTCCTGCTTTATAGTTGAAAAGTGGGGCCTGGGCTCACCTGCTGGGCTTGCACCCATGGCAGGGTTGCAGGCTGAATGAACAGCTCATACCACGCCTGGTGCCAGTGGGACTCAGCAAGGAGGGGGTTCACTGTGTCCTTAGTGACACAGCCAACTCTGGCAGTCCTCAGCCATTTTCCTACCCCGCTCAGCCTCCTTGACCTACAGTGGGGCCTCCATTTCTTCACTGGCCAAGTGGCATGGGCACTAAGGAGCTTCTTGGCATCCTGCCCCAAGAGCCCTGTCCAGCTCTGGCTCCCCTGCATGGCTCCTTGGTGTGGTGACTCAGACAATGAGACCTTGGTGCCTCCTCTCCGGCTGGGACCAGGAACAACTGAGCAGGCAAGGAGGCGTCTTCTGGAGCCCGCTCCCCCACGAAGCAGACATCCTGACCAGGGGCTGAGGCTGAGCCAGCTTGGGTACTGGGAAGGCGGATTCACCAGAATCCTCTGTCTCGGCCAATCTGGGCCTCTCCCTGTCCATCTGTGACTGCAGCCTCACTCCAGACCTCGCTCTGCCTCTGGGCTCAGTCTGGAGCCGGGAGAGCTGGGTTTGGATTTGCCCATCAGACCCTCTTCTCTACCCTGCAGTGTACTGAATTCGAATCACTCCTCAGAAGGATCTTTGTTCCTGCCTCCAGGCCTGTGCACTTGCTGGGCCCTGCCTGGTCTTCTCTGCCCTGACATCTTTGCAAAACTGGCTTTCTGGTCTGCAACTCTCAACTGGACTGTCACCTCCTCAGAGAGGCTTTCCTGGTCACCCTGCCTAAGATGCCACTTGGTCCTTCTCTGTCCCATTGCCAGCTCATTGCTTCTCAGGTACATCACGTGTGTACTGGCTCCCTTGTGCACTTGGTTTACCTCATCCCCTGGTCAAGGCTGATGCCTGGCATACAGTAGGGGCTCAGATATAATGCATGCAGTCAGTGAGCCCCATGCTGAGAACGGGTGGAAGGAAGAGAAAACAGGGAGAGTGAGAGTGAGCCAGAGAGGGGGACTGCGATGTGAATGGTCAGTAAACGGGGAAATGGGGGCTGCTGGGGCACCTGGGCTCGGCTGGGGGGAACATGCCTCCTGGGGGACGCCTGGACAGAGCTCTGGACCTGCTGGCAGCTGCTAAGGAAGTAAAGGGCCAGTTGTTTTATCGCAGGGACTGTTTTGGGCTGGCTTGAGCCTGGGCATTGCAGCCAGAGGGGACCGCAGTGCTTTGGCCTGCGGCTTCCTGTTTGGAGCTGGCCCTGCAGGTTGGTGTGTTGGGGAAAGAGTCCAGGCAGGGTGGAAGGAATGGTCCCAGGCCAGTCCACTGTCCTCAGTGTGGGCACGTCTGACCCTTTGACTTCCATTTCGACATCAGTGAAACAGCCAGCTCCCAAGGCACCTTCCTTGGCTAGAAAAGTGTGTCCCTCCCTGGTTTAATTTTTCAGTGGCATTCTGAACCATGTCCCACAACTGCTTGAGTAGGAAAGAAACAGCCTGGTCTGCCTGGCCCACTCCAGTTCCCCTTCCCCCTGCGTTTGGGGCCTTCAGACTCACACCTCGGTCCATGCCAAGAGGGGCTGTCTTTCCTTTTTACTCCTTGGGCTGCCCGTGCTGGAGTTGAGTTTTAACACAATATCCTTCCAAATCCATTTGAAGTTGCCTCCCAGTTTATTTTACTTTTCTCTATTTTCTTTTCTTTTTCTTTAAAAAAATTTATTAGTACATGTTTGTAGTACATAATGATTACATTTATTGTGAGGAGTTGTGGGACCTGTATATAACACATCTTAATTCCTTTTACTTTCCCTCCCTTTGCTCTCTTCTCCCTCCATCTCTTGGTCCCATTCCCTGGTTTATTTTATTTTGTAGGTACCCTGTACCCCCAACTCCTCTCCAGTCCCCTTAGACTCCCGCTTACAGATTTTGTGCATTTGCACTGCAGCAGTACCCAGTACAGCTCAAAACCAGTGTTATGTTCCATATCATGCTGTTTATTCATTTGTTTTTTCTTTTCTTTTCCTTTTTGTGGTAATAGGGATTGAACCCAGGGCCTTTGCACTGAGCTAGATCTTTAGCCTGCCCTTTCTTTCTTTCTTTCTTTCTTTCTTTCTTTCTTTCTTTCTTTCTTTCTTTCTTTCTTTCTTTCCTTCTCCCTGTATCAGGAATCAAACTCAGGACCTTGTGCTTGCCAGGCAGCCACTCATGCCACTGAGCTATATCCCTGGCCCTCTAGTCCCTTTTTTATTTTGAGATTTTTTGAGAGAGGGTCTCACTAAATTGCTAAGTTACACAGGCTGGACTCGCATTTGCCCACTTCCTGCCTCAGCCTCCCAGAGTGCTGGCCACCAGGCCTGGCTTCATGCTATTTCTTATTACTGTGACTGAGCATCAGAATTTGCCCCAGTTCACCACCTGCCACTGTCACGTGGAACCCTGCAGGGCTCCACTCATGCCCTCTCCATCCACCCGCAGATGGGCTTCTAGCTGGGGCCACGGATTAGGGGAGGGATGGTTGGATGAATGAGTGATGACAACTTACTCCCTGGGGCAGAAGGTGGACCTCACTTCACACAGAGCAAGGGAGGAGCTCCAGAGATACATTATCTGACCATACAAAGCAAAAGGCTATATGACAAAAAGTGAACAGGGCAGGCCCCTGTCTATCTATGTGACAAGGGTGGGGAGAGGAACTGTCAAATGCCCCAAACATAAAGCGAGATACTGAGGTGCTACACAGAAGGAGACAACTTTGGACTTGGCCTCACAGATGTGAAGGATTTCTGCTGCATTGATACCACATGATGCTATGGTTTGGATGAGTGTAGGCTAAAGGCCCGGGTGGAGCTAACAGCAGGTTGTAGAACCTTTAACAGGTGGAACCTAGTGGCAGGTCATTGGAGCATGTGCTTTATTTATTCCTAGCACTTTTTATATTTTATTGTGAGACAAAATCTTACTAATTGTTCCAGCCTGACCTTGAATTTGTGATTCTCCTGCCTCAGCCTCCTGAAGTAGCTGGGAAAATAGGCATGCATCACCATGCCTGCGAGATGTTGCTATAGAAGAGGATTGTGGAGCCTCCCTACCTCCTTTCTCTCTGCTTTCTGACTCATGGTGTCACTCTGGATATGTTCTCCCATGAGGGCAAACCAATAGTCTACTCACACATGGATTTGAACCCCCAAACTGTGAACTAAATAACACCTTTCTCTCTCTCTCTTCCCCCTTCCTTTCTTTTCTCCAGATGGGTTCTCAGCCTGTAATTCACACTGGCCTTGAACTCACAGCAATCCTCCTGCTCCAGCCTCCCAAGTACTGAGATTATAGGTGTGTGCCACCATGCCTAGCCCCCTTTTCTCTTTATAAATTACTTGCCTCAGGTTTTTTTTTTATTGTAGTACTGTGAATCTGACCAATACACCACACAAAAATTTGAAAGACATATGATAGACTGGGAGAAAATATTTTCAATAACTAAAACCAACAAGGACAAATTGTTGCTGAAATAAATAAAGTAAATGGAAAGGCATCTGGTATTTATGGATTAGAAGATTTAAGATTGTTAAGACATCAGTACTACCCAAAGAAATCTATATATTCAAAGCAAACTTTATCAAAATCCTGGCAGCCTTTTTTTTGTAAAGAGGGAAAAGTGAGTCCTCTGTTTCATATAGCATTTGAGGAACTCCAAATAACCAAAATAATATTTTAAAAAGGACAAAATCGGAGGACTTACATTTCCTGATTTTAAAACTTGCTATAGAGCTGAGCATGGTGGTGCATACCTGCAGTCCCAGAGCTGCTGAGGCAGAAGTGCCAGCCTAGGGTACATTGTGAGTTCAAGCCCAGCCTAAACTACTTAACGAGTTCAAAGAAATTGCCACAAATATATATCAATCAAACAGTGGAGTACTGGCAAAGGACAGACATATGGACCAGTGGAATAAAACTGAGATCCAGAAATAAATCCATATGACTATGGCAAATGGATTCTGACAAAGGCGCCATGAACATTCAGCGAGAAGAATAGTCTCTTCAACAAACTGTGTAAAGATAAGTTGATATCCACATACAGAAGAAGTTGGACCTCACACCATATAACCGAGTTAGCTCAAAATGAATCAAAGACAGTCTGGGAAGCAGCCCCATGCACAGGCCTCTGGTGGACTGGAACAGCCAGACCCTAGCCTCTCCCCATGAGTCAGCACCATTCACTGACTGGGATTAGAGAGAACAAGGCCACACCAGCAAGCAAGCCCAGTCTGGGAACCAGCGCCATGTGCGGGTTGCTGCTGGACTGGAACAGATAGACCCCAGTCCCTTCCAGCACGTGGGCCAGCAAACAATAAGTACCAATCTCCCCTGCCCCCAAGCGACTGGCTTATCTGGAGAAAACCAGGCTGTGATGATAGCTATGGAGGTGAAATGCAATTGAATGCCTGTGGTGCTTTGTTGTTTCACTAACATTGCAGGTCTAGTGCCAGTGGTCTGATTATGTAGGTTCAGAGGATAGTGTTACACAGTGTGACATCTAGGGGGGATCTCCTTCTGAGGGCTGTAGCCATTGTTGATTTCCTATGGTGTTGTTTTGGAAGTCCTGTATTGTTTCCACTGTTTTGTTGTATTGGTTTTTATTCTCTTTTGTTGTGTTTGATTATGTCAAATCCGATGTGAGGAGTAGCTATTTCAAGGATAGCAAGATATATTATGGTAGCAATTTTGGATTTACTGTTGGCTTGTTTTGAAGTCCTTTACTGCATTCATTGTTTTGTTTTTATTGTTTCTATTCCATTCTGTTCTGTTTGATTTTTACTATGTCCGAAGTTGTCTGCTGCTATTTTGAAGACATCAAAAGGCATTATGGTAACTATTGTTGACTTTGTAATGTTTTGAAGCTCTGTATCTCTTACACTGGCTTGTTTTGATTGGTTTTATTCTGTTTCATTCTCTTTAAAATAAAAAAATGAACCAGAGAACTAAATTTAAGAGCTAAAGTATAAAGCTCAGAAAAGAAAAAACGTGGTTGTAAATCTTCATGACTTTGCATTTAGTCATGAATTTTTACAAATGACACCAAAAACATAAACAACAAAAGACATCTCCCCAAAATCAATGGTGTAACTGGCCCCCCATAGTGCACTAGGCCTTGCCCAACTCTGGGCAAAGCAGGGAGAAGGGAGCAACATGGAGACGTGGACAACTGTTCTTTGGGGGAGCTGTTTATTCTTCTTTTCAATTTCTGCATTTTAAAGGTATTTTTCCTAGGAAGAACAGCGGTGTTGGGAATACTTGCTGGTGAGGAGAGCTATGTAGAAAGATAGTGAGAGTGGCCCGGGAGTGTGTGAGTGTGAGTGTGTGTGAACTTAGTTATTTGACACACCGACTGTGCTGTGGCCTGGGCGGGGGAGGCAGGAGAGTTCCATCTCTGGGGAGAAAAGGGGTGCCAGTAAGAAACTCACCCCCATCGCAGGAAGGAAAGGCTTCCTGTGGTGGGCTGGGAAGGGCTGCTCAGGAGGCTCCTCCAGGGGCCCTGGACAGGGTGAGTCCCACAGTGTGGCAGCTGAGGAGCGGACCTGAGGGCTTAGTAAAGGTGGGGGAGGGCATGGAGACCTTTGCAGGGAATAGCATCCAGGAATCCACAGCCAACCTTTCAGGTATCCTGCCACAGTCTGGCACGCCATTTGCATCTGACAGAGGAGAAAACTGAGGCTTACACTTCAGAGAGTCAGCAACAGGACCAGCACAACCATTCCTGGGCCAGGGTCTCTTTCGTCTGGAGCTTGGCTTCTCCATTCACATTGTGGGGGCCCTAGACAGGATTCACTTCAGTTCCTGCCACTCCCAACAGCCCTGGTTTACGCAGGGCTCCTACCTCCACTAGCAGGAGCCCAAGGCTAGGCAGAAATCAGCACCTCTGCTGGTGGGAAGATGGCATAGACTGTCTGGAACTGGACGGGTTTTTCTGACCTCACAACTGAGGAGGCTGAGGCCCAGAGACAGCAACCAGTTGACCCAAAGCAACACATCAGCTTCGGTCATTGGTTTGGATTTCCCACAGTCTCTTTTCCACCTGGGTAGAAGCCACTAAATATTCCCTAAGGAGGTGGTTCTTAAGAACAACTGTGCTCCAGACAGGGGGAATAGTAGAAGTGGACAGATGATAAGCCCTTTTTTCAGAATTCTAGCTAGATTTCTCTTTTTTGGCTTTGGGTGGGTTCTGGGAGCCAGGGCTGCTGTTGAGTGTAACTCCAGAGATTCCTCCTTTGCAGCAGTGCTGGTTCAGGGTCCTGGACATGTAAGAAGCTGGGCTGGGGCATAGCTAAGGGATCGAGTACTTGTCCAGCATGCATCAGGCCCTGGGTTCCATCCTCAGCACAGAAAAAAAAAAAGTCATGAGCTGGGATCTTTCAGCTGGGGCTACATCCCTCCCCAGCTTTGAGGGCTCCTGGTAGACCCATGCCTTCCATTCCATAGGAGAAAGCAGAAACTAAAGTTGATTCTGTCCTTCTGGTGTGGCATTGGTGAGGGCATTCCCTGCCCAGGGCCCTGGCCCAAGGCCAAACTTCAGGCTGGCTAAGAAGATCCTTTGCAAGTGGCACTGGTGGGGACCTCAAAGGCCACACAGGCACACAGGCTGAGGTGTTCACAGGTGGGAACTTGTTGGTTCTCCAGAGCCCCACCCACCCATCCAGAGGTGTGGGCAGTGTCTCAGTTGGAGGGCATCTAGGCATCCTTGGCGAGGCAGACTGTCCAATAAACTCCTCCTCCCCAGGATGAGGGGGAACTGCAGGTCATCTGCCAGGTGCTGCCAAATGACTTAGAAGAACAAAGGACCCAGTTCTTGTGTGGAAACCTAGGCAGGTGAACTTGCACTCCACCTGCGGGGCTTATCTGCCTGCAGCCCTTCAGGTCCTCTTGTTGCCAGTTAATGTCTGTCCTTACTTGCTCACTTGCTTGCTTGCTTGATTTATTTGTCTGCTTAGGAAACAGGGCCTCACTAGCTCAGGCTGGTCTTAAACTCACTATGTAGCCCAGGCTGGCCTTGAACTCCTCCTGACCCAGCCTCACAAGTACTGGGATGATAGGCATGCGTCACCACTCCCAGTGGGTCCTTGCTTTAGTAGGAATGAAAATTAAAATTAATGTGCAAATTTCAGGGGAGAAAAAAGCTTTAATGGAAAAATTGGAGGATAATAAAGGACTCTTGCTTGGGTAGCTAAAAGGGCAGAGTCTGATACAGGGGTTCAAACTGGCATACCCGCAAAGATGGGAGGTCAACTTTCAAGGATTAACTGGTGAGCTGGGGTCCAGTTGATCTTAGTCTCAGTCCTGGTGTCATTCTGGAAAGGATTCTGTCTGTGGTCTCTGTCTGTGGTGGTCCCAGCCATACAGAGCTCAGCATTTCCTGGAATCCAGGTGAGCACAAGTGAAGAACAGCTGAAGGCTTCTGAGTCTAGTTGAATGTCCCTGTGAACCTCTTATCTTGGTGTTCTCAATCTTTTTTTTTTTTTTAAATGGCATTGGGAATTGAACCCAGGACTTTCACACTGAGCTACATCCCCATTCCCCTTTTAAGTTTTTATTTATTTCATTTTGAAACAGGGTCTTGCTATGTCACTAAGTTGCCCACGCTGGGCTTGAACTTGAAATCTCTCCACCTCAGCCTCTCAGAGCACTGGGATTGTGGGCACACAGCACCAGGCCTGGTGGTGTGCTCAGTCTTGAAGGGGATAACATTAGGTAACTTCAGGGCTCATCAACTCTGTCTGCCCAGACACTCTCTAAAGGATCAACATATCCCTATGCAAAGCTGAGAAAAGTTTTGACCCAATATTTACAGTAACAAAGGAACCGAAGCTGTAGCTCAGTGTTAGGGCACTTACCAAGCATGCGCAAAACCCTGGTCCAATCCCAAGCACTACCAACAAAGAAAAGAAAAAGTAGTTATGGTACAGTAACAAAGGATACAAAATAAAGGTCAAACTTTGTTCTGCTTTTAGGCAGAAGACTCAAGTGAAGTCATGCTTCAGAGCAAAAGCAACTTTTGCGTCCCTGTCTAACCCAGAAGAATACACAAATCATTCTTTGAATGACTAGCAGGTAAGGGGCCAGGAATCTGCCTGTCCCCCATCCCTGTGGTGGTCCCTGACTACGTCATGAAAGCACCACTCTCCGTGGGTGGCCTGGCACAGGCTGTGATGGCGGGGAGGACCTACAAGAAGTGTCCTGCAGCCCTCTGGTGTTGCGTTTCCAGCTGCTTTCTGTCTGAGATAACCAGGGTTATTTCTTTGACGCTGCAATCCCCACATCCAGGGCCGCTGCCGAGGGAGGGCAGCAGGGCGCGAGATCTCCACTTCCAAAGACCCAGCGGAGCTTCTCTGTGTAATGGAAATGGAAGCATTTCTTCTTCTCCTTTCCTTTTCCTCCTCCTTCTTTATCTTCCTTTTTCCCCTCTCCATCTCCCTCTTCCCCTTCTCCTTCCCACTCTTTTTCTCCCTCTTTAAATTTTAGATACTTTTCTAAAGGAGGAGGGGGAGGAGAAAAGGAGAAGAAGGAGAAGGAAAAGAAGAGCCAGTGAAACTTTCTGGTTAAGGATGGGCACTTACAGCAGCATTGTGCAACCTGGGTAGGAGTGTGTGTGTGCGTGTGTGTTTGCATTTGTGGGGGTGTGTGTGGGCACAAGACATGTGAGCATCTCCCCTTGTCTCCTTAAGTGTGGGTATGGGGATTCCAATAAGACTATCATCCCCAGCATCCAGAATGGGCCAGGGATCCCCACACCGTGTCAGGCCTCCCAGCAGTTTGACAGATTGGTCTCTGGGTCCCCACTTGGCAGAGGAAGAAACTAGAGAGGGAGGCGACTTGCTCTGGGTCCTCAGTGAGCCGGAGCACAGCTGAGCTCTGAGCAGGCTGCGTTTACACTACACAGCAGGAGCCATGTCGGGGGCTGGAGCCTGACCCTCAGTGCACAGCTCACGTGGCGGAGAGTGGCGCCCCTGGGAGGGCCCATCTACTGGCCTCAGGGCCACATGAGACAGGGGCTGGCTGGCATGAGAGGAGCCGGCGCTGTGTGCACTTCTGGCAGCTGGGAGGTGGGGGCCTTGGGCCTGGGGGACCGTTCACTGCCTCAGAGAACGCAGTGACATAGCCCAGCTCATGGGTGGTATTAACGATGAGCCAGCTGGCGTACCTCAGAGCTGACATTTATCCAGCCAAGCTTTTCATCTTAGCAAGAAAACAGGACACGTGGTGACTCTGGCAGCTGTGTTTAGATACTAGGGCTCGTTTGGTTCAGAGGTGGGGAAAGGTGTTATGCTTCTCACAAGCATCCTAATCTTTTCTCAAGGGTGTTCCCTTACTTACAAACACAGCAATTCCGTAATGGCCTTGAGTACCATGGCATAGGCTGAACACTGCTTGATTCGAGTGAAGGTGCTAATCATGCTGGAGTCTGTGTCAATATAATCCTCTTGGGTTTCACAGTGGCTAACCTGAGCAACTGTGCATGGTGGCCCTGAACCCCAGAAATATTTCCACTAAGCAGATAAATGAGTCGGATTCTGTACTTTAAGTGGGCAGGTGTGCTCACCTTGTTGGCATGCATCCCACCAGAAGGGGAAATTGACTAGCTCCTTTCCACAAAAACCCACCTGGAGGTGGATAGCCCACTTTCTTGATGAGTGTATAAATGTCCTCAGCCCAGTCTCTCACTCGCCTCCTGGTCACTTGCACTGATATCTAATACACTCACTCCAGTGGGCCCAGGCTTGGCTTGTGTTAAAACTGTGTGTGCTGCTCTGAAACTTGGTTCTCAAATTCTTGAGCAGGTTTTTGACTTACCCACCGACATGTCCTCCCTCTCCTCCCCCAGGGTTTACCTCCGCACTCTGGCAACACCTGATGCCTCCAAGATACATCAACTTCCTCCTTTCTTGACACCTCCTGTTGGTCTGGACCTCTGCAACCCTGCACCTGATGGTAGCTTCAGCTTCCTTCTGGTCTCCCTGCCTCAACCACACCCCAGTGTGGATCCTTCTCTCTGAGGCAGCCAGTGGGCCTTTGAGAAATTAAATCAAGTTGGGTGCATGCCTATAGTCCAAGTTACCTGGGAGGCTGAGGTAGGAGGTTAACTCAGGCAATTTAGCAATACCTTGTCTCAAAATAAAATCAAAAGGGGCTTCCACTTTGGACAGGGGAGACTTGGTACACAGCCTTTGGAAGTTATCAGTGGGGTTTTCTTAGTGAGTTAATGAGTGAATAAGGACCAGCAGCTAAATTTCTTATTGACTTTTCTCCATCCTTATTTTTCTGGACAATTTCAGGAAGATAAAACTAGAACGAATGTTGTATAATTTCCATTCTTTTAAGTTTGTTAAGACCCAGAATGTAGTCTCTCTTGGTGAATGTTTCATGTGAGCTTGAGCAGGATTTGTGTTCTGCTGTTGTTGGATAAAGGCATCTATGGAGTCAGTGACATCCAGTTGATTGATATTGTCATTGAGTCCAACTGTGTCATTACTGATTTTCTACCTGCCAGATTTTTAAGAGACATTGAAGTTTCCAACTTAATAGTGGATTCATCTATTTATCCTTGCAGGTTATCACTTTTTACCTCGTGTGTTTTATACTTTGTTGGTAGGCAAATACTTATTAAGGATTATTACGTCTTCTTAGAGGATCCATTCCTTTATCTTTATGTAAGGCTTTTCTTTATTCCTGATAACTTTCCTTACTGTGAAGTCTGCTCTGAAATTAATAGTTACTCTTGATTCTTGTTTTCTTTTAATCAGTGTTAGCACAGTATATCTTTCTCTATCCATTTACTTTTTATTTTATTTTTTCAGTGTTGGGGAATGAACCTAGGGGCTTTGCATTGAGCTCCATCCCAGGTATGTGTGTGTGTGTGTGTGTGTGTGTGTGTGTGTGTGTATATGTATGTGTGTGTGTATAATAAATTTTGAGACAAGGTCTTGCTAAATTGCTGAGTTTCCCAGGTTGGGCTCAAATTTGTGACCATCCTGCCTCAATCTCCCAGAATTCTGGGATTGCAGGTGTATACCCTTCTTGGATTTTTTTTTTTTTAGACATCTTCTTTGTAATTTAGGCTAGTCTTGAATTCACTGTGTAGTCCAGCCTGGCCTTGAATTTACAGCAATCCTCCTTCCTCAGGCTCACAGGGTGCTAGTGTTACAGGCACTTGCCACCATGCCTGGCTCTTCCATTTTCCCTTTTGCTATACTTCTTTTTTTTGCGGCACCGGGGATCGAACTCACTGCCTTGTCTCTGCCAGACAGCCACGTAAGCCACTGAACTAAACTCCCAGCCCAGGTTTTTTGAGGCAGGGTCGCACTGTGTAGCTCAGGCCGGCCTTGTGCTCGCGTTGTAGCCCAAGGCGGCCTCGAACTCACAACGTTCCTCCTATCTCAGCCTCTCAAGTGCTGGGATTAAAGGTGTGCGCCACCACGCCCAGCTTGCTATACTTCTTTTAAATGAGCTTTTCAATGAACTCTCATCCATTGCTAGTGAGAATGAAGAATGGTACCTCTTTATTTAAGAGAAAAAAAAAAAAAACAGAAAAGAAAAACAAAAAGCAAAAGAGACAACCAACAACAAATCCAATACAATAATAGTATAGGTTTACAAAACAAGATGATAGGAATTTGACAATGGTTGTAATATTGCATATCATTATCTTCAAAAGGGTTGTTTATATTAACAGGTATAGACATGTAAAATTGATCTAATCATATGAGTATTAACTGTTCTTTTCCAATAACTAATACGTTTAGTAGTATAGTCATTTTAGCTATCTTATGTATACATACATACAAATTTATGACTTGCCTTTTCTCTTCCTTCTTTCCTCATTTCCCCTATCCCAATTACTTTCCCTCTTTGAGCAGTTTCTTACCCTTACACAGTATTTATTGTAGATTTTAGATCATATATACTTTTTCGGTTTCTTTGTTTTTTTATTTTAAAGATAGCAAAATACAACAGAACATAACAGAATAAAGTCAATCAAAACAAAGCAGTAGGACTGGTACAGAACTTTGAAGATCGATAATGTGAGTACAATAGCTACTATAACATACCTTGCTATCTTCAGATTAGCTGACCATTCCAACAGGTGTAGTAGAATTGAACCAAAAACAAAAGAAAACAAAACAAAATCAATAAAAACAGAATATAAAATAAAGGAAAAAAAAGAGAAAAATAATAATGATCAGAGTAAAGTAAAACGGTGAGAACCACAGTGGTTCTTGAAGACAAGACAGAAGAGAGTCCCCCATATTTGCAACATTGCCCACTGTCGTCATGCAAAGAGACACTGAGGGTGCCGATCAGAGGCCTGCAAAATCTATGGAACAATACTAGCATTTAGTTGCTTTATGTACCTTAGTTGCCATCAATTTAGCCAGACCTCAGAGCCAGTAGCTTGCTCACCAGGGGAAGGGGGGATATGGATGATGTCCTTGATTCCAAGCCCGCCTGGCGAGTTGGGGCCCAGCTGGGCCCATTCTGGTTCTCCAGGGTCAAGCAGCGCCCAACCCCAGAAGGCGGATCAGTTCCCCCTTGATGTGGGCCAGTGCCGCGCCGGCCCAGCGAGTTTGGGCCCGGTTGGGCACTTTTTCAGTTTCTTACACTAGGGAGACAATATAGTATTTACATGTGTGAGTTTGATTTATTTCATTTATGAGTATGGTCTCAAGTCACATGCATTTACTTATAAAAGTCTCAATGCAATCTTTCTTGATAGCTGAGTAGTACTCCATCATATAAAAATGCCACATCTTTTTCATCCATTGATTGATGAGCACTTGGGTTGTTTCCAAGATTTGGTTTTTACAAATTGTGCTGCTATAAACATGGGTGCACATATATCACTGTGGTATGATGTCTTTAGTTCTTCTGGAAAAATGCCCAGAAGTGGGATAGTTGGGTCAAATGGGATCTCTAATCCTAGCTTTTTGAGGAATCGCCACACTGATTTCCACAGTGGCTGCACCAACCTGCACTCCCACCAACAGTGAAGAAGAGTTCCTTTCTCCCCACAGCCCCTCCAGCATTCGTTATTGGTTGATTTCTTGATCTTGGCCATTCTTTCTGGGGTGAGATGAAATCTCAGTGTTGTTTTAATTTGCATTTCCCGAATGACCATTGATGTTGAACATTTTTTCATATATTTATTTGCCATTTGTATTTCTTCCTCTGAGAAGTATGTATTCATCTCAGATGCCCATTTTTGGATTGGGTCCTTGAATTTTAGGGGCCCAATTTTAAAAAATTCTTTATATATTTTAGATAGAAGTTCTTTGTCTGAGGGACAGTTGGCTAAGATATTTTTCCAATTCGTGGGTTTTCTTTTCACTCTGTTGGAGATTTCCTTTGACATGCAAAAAGTTTTTAGTAAGACGAGATCTCAGTTGTTGATTCTGGGTAGTATTTCCTGTGCAGTTTGATTTTTGTTCATGAACTCTCTGCCTACTCCTATGTCATCAAGATTTTCACCTACTTTATCTTCCAGCTGATTTACTGTCTCTGTTTTAATATTCAGATCTTTGATCCATTTTGACTTTAGTTTAGTGCATGGTGATAGACACAGATCTAGTTTTAGTTTACAGCATAAGGAAAGCCAGTTTTTCCAGTACCACTTGTTAAAGAGGCTATCCTTCTTACAGTGTACATGTTTGGTTCCTGTGTCAAAGATGAGATAGTTGGGTGTGTTTGTAGTTGTGACTGCATCTTCTAATCTATTCCATTGATCCTCAGGCCTGTTTTGATTCCAGTACCATGCTGATTTGATCACAGTAGATTTGTAATATAGTTTCAAGTCAGGGATTATGACACCTCCTGCCTTACCTTTGTAGCCCAGAATTGCCTTTGCTATTCTAGGTCTCTTCTGGTTCCAGATGAATTTCAGGGATGATTTCACTAGCTCTGTGAGGTATTCAAGTGGTATTTTGATCAGGATTGCATTAAACGTGTATAACAATTTTGGGAGAATGGCCATTTTCACAATGTTTGTTCTTCCTATCCATGAATAGGGAATATCTTTCCATTTTCTGAAATCCTCTTCAATTTCCTTTTTCAGAGTACTGTAATTTTCACTGTATAGATCTTTTACTTCCTTTGTTAGATTGATTCCTAAGTATTTCATTTTTTTGGATGCTATAGTGAAGGGTATGGTTTTCTTTATTTCTCTTTCAGTGAGTTTGTTGTTTGTGTACAAGAATGCTATTGAGTGTTGAGTGTTGACCTTGTATCCAGCAACGTTACTGAATTTGGTTATTACATCTAGAAGTCTTTCAATGGATTTTTGGGGGTCTTCTATGTAGAGTATCATATCATCTGCAAATAATGATAATTTAACTTTTTCCTTTCCTATCCTTATTCCTTTTATTTCTCTCTCTTGTCTAATTGCTCTGGCTAATGTTTCCAGAACTATATTGAACAGGAGTGGTGATAATGGACATCCTTGCCTTGTTCCTGATTTTAGGTTGGAAGTTTTCAGTTTTTCTCCATTTAGTAAGATGTTGGCTATTGGTTTATGATATATGGGTTTTATCAGGTTGAAATAGAGACCATCTATTCTGATTTTCTGTAGGATTTTTACCATGAATGAGTGTTGGATTTTGTCAAAAACTTTTTCTGCATCTATTGAGATGACCATGTGATTCTTGTCCTTGGCTCTGCTTATATCGTATATCACATTTATTGATTTGTGCATGTTGAACCATCCCTGCATTCCTGGGATGAATCCCACTTGATCATGGTGTATAATCTTCCTGATGACTTGTTGCATTCTACTTGCCAGTATTTTATTGAGGATTTTTGCGTCTATGTTCATTAGGGAGATTGGCCTGTAATTTTCTTTTTTGGTTGGGTCTTTCCTTGGTTTTGGTATTAGGGTAATACTTGCTTCCAGGAATGAGTTAGGGAGACTTATTTCCCTTTCAATTTCATTAAGAGTTTGAGGAGTGTTGGCATTAAGTCTTCCCTAAATTTCTTGTAGAATTCAGCTGTGAATCCATCAGGAGTTGGGCATTTCTTTGTTGGAAAGTTCTAATCACATTTTCAATTTCATTAGCTGAAATTGGGTTATTCAGAAGTTTTTCATCTTCTTGATTCAGCTTTGGTAATTCATAGGTTTCTAGGAATCTGTCCATTTCTTCTGTGTTATTGAACCTATGGGAGTAAAGGTTTTCGAAGTAGATGTTGATGATCTTCTGTATTTCCACCGGGTCTGTAGTGATTTCACCCTTTTTATTTCTTATTACATGGATTTGAGTTTTTTCTTTCCTCTTTTTGATAAGGTTGGCTAAGGATTTAGCAATTTTATTTATTCTTTCAAAGAACCAACTCTTTGATTCATTAATTCTTCATATTGTTTTCTTAGTTTCAATTGCATTAATTTCTGCTCTGATCTTTATAATTTCCTCCCTTCTTGGAATTTGGGCTTGACTTGCTCTTCTTTTTCTAGAAGTTTGAAGTGCAGCATTAGATTGTTTATGTGTGTTCTTTCCATTTTTCTGATGTGGGAGTTTAGTGCTATAAATTTCCCTCTGAGGACTGCTTTCATTGTATCCCACAGGTTCCGTTAATTTGTATTTGCATTTTTGTTTGATTGTAGATATTGTTTAATTTCTTCTGTGACCCATTAATTGTTTAGGAGAGTGTTATTTAATTCCCATGTGTTTACGGGTTTCTTGTGGGTTTTTTGTCATTAATTTCCAATTTTATTGTGCTATGGTCAGATAACATGCATGGAATTATTTCAATTCCTTTGCATTTACTTAAGCATGCTTTGTGAACCAGTATATGATCTATTTTAGAGAATGACCCATGTGCATCTGAGAAGAATGTGTATTCTGATGTTGGGTGGAACACTCGGTACACATCTACTAGGTTCATTTGTTCACAAGTTTGATTCAGTTCTGTTATTCCTTTGCTGATTTTTTGTTTGGTTGATCTGTCTCTTTGTGACAATGGGGTGTTAAGGTCCCCTGCTATAACTGTATTATTGTTTATTTGCTTTTTCATGTCTATTAAGATTTGTCTTACATAGTTGGGTGCTCCCATATTTGGTGCATATATATTTATGATTGTAATCTCTTCCTCTTCAAGTTTTTCCCTAACAAGTATGTAGTGACTTTCTTTATCTCTTCTGATCAGTCTTGGTTTGAAGTTCACATTGTCTGCCAACAAAATAGATACCTCTGCTCTTTTTTGGTTTCCTGTTGTATGGAGTATTGTTTTCCATCCTTTGATTTTTAGTCTGTGAATTTCCTTTTGAGTTAAATGTGCTTCTTGTACACAGAGTATTGTTGGATTTTGTTTCTTAACCCACTCTTCCAGTCTGTTTCTTTTTATTGGTGAGTTGAGACCATTTACATTGATTGATATAACTGATATGTACTGACTTATCATTGTCATGTTATCTTTCTGTTGTTGGTTTTCTACTTTTTCTGTTCAATTGTCTGCCTTGCTTAGTGGTCTCCTTTTGCTGTTGTTCTTGGGATTGTGGTTATCTCTGTATCTTTCTAGATTGTCTTTACTCTTTGTAGTGTTAGTTTGGTGGCCATGAATTTCTTCTGTTGTTCTTTGTCAAGGAAGTATCGTATTTCTCCATCAATTTTTAAAGGTAGTTTTGCAGGATACATCAATCTGGGTTGAAAGTTGTTTTCTTTCAGGATTTGAAATACTTCACTCCAAGCTCTTCTTGACTTGAAGGTTTGTGTTGAGCAGTCTGCCGTAATTCTGATAGGCTTTCCTTTGTAGGTGATCTGTTCCTTTTCTCTGATGGATTTTGGTATTCTGTTCTTGTGCTGAATTTCTGATATCCTAATTATTATATGTCTGGGTGAAGATTTATTTTGGTTATGGTTAATTAGGGTTCTGTATGCCTCACTTATCTGTATATCATATTCTCTTGCAATGTTTGGAAAATTTTCTGTCATTATTTCTGCAAATAGTCTTTGTAGGTCATTCGTATTGACCCTTGCTTTTTTGTTGACACCTACGAGTCTTATATTGTTTCTCTTGGCATCATCTTGCAGCTGTTGAATTGTTGTTTCCTGGTTCCTTGTTATTTTTAAGACATCTTTTCTTTCATGATTATAAGCTTCTATGCTGTCTTCAAGGTCTGAGAGTCTATTTTCAGCTTCATTCAAGCGGTTTTGCCAACTTTCAATGGAATTTTAATTTCCTGAATATCCCTTTGAATCTGCTTCATGCATTCTAATTCTGTCTTATATTGTTCATTCAAAGTTTCCATCATTTTCTTATATTCTTCTATTTTTTTAATCTTGATCTTCTTTAGATACACATAGCATTTCTCTCATAATGTTTGTCAGTTCATTCTTTACCTGAGAGATTATTTCTGATCTGATTTCCTCTATAGATTGATGGAGTTGTTTCTTTACTTCAGTTGCTGTCATTTCAGAAAGTTCAGTTGCACGATTTCCAGTATCTTCCATTTCAGTGTCTCCTGAGTTTGTCCTCAGTGGGCTGGAGGACTAAGACTGAATCTTGCTCTTTCATTTTGTCATTTTTCTCTGGGCCCTGTGTGGCTGACCAGGCAGCCTCCCGATGGATTGCACTGGGTAGAGCTTTAATTCTTCAATATCCCTGTGGCTAGCCGGGGCACACCCCCAAACTATGACACCGGAGCCTTGTGTTCTGTGGCCTGTGAGGCTGGCTGTGTGTTCCCCTGATGTAATTTGTTGGGTTGCTCTGGGAAGTGGGCTGGGTAGAGCTTGTATCCTCCCAGAAGTTAGCAGGGACACATCCCCAGAGCACCTCTCTGGGGCCTAGAACCTGGCTGGGTGGAGTTCAGAACCTCCGCAACTCAGGTTGCTAGCAGAGATGCACCCCTGGGGTGTGGCGCTGGGGCCTTCCACTGACTGGGTGGAGTTCAGAACCTCCAGGACCCAGGTGGTTAGGCAGAACGTGCCCTGGAGTGTGGCACCATCAGGACCCTGCATCTGGCTGTGAGGAGTTCAGAGCCTCTGGCACGTGGGGCTAGCCAGAGCCAATGGTACCTCTTTAGAAGACAGTTTGGCTGTTTCTTATAAAACTAAACATATTCTTACCATACGTTCCTGCAATCATGTTACCTAAATGAGTTGAAAATTTATGAGCACACAGAAATCTCTTCACAGACATTTATAGCAGTTTATTCATAAGTGCCCAAAATTGAAAGCAACCAAGATGTCCTTCTGCAGATAAATGGTTAAATAAACTGAGGCATATCTAGACAACGCTAAAAAGAAAAGCTTTATCAAGCCATGAGTAGACCATGGGAATTTTAAATACAAAAGGAGCCAAACTGAAAAAGCTATATCCTATATGATTCCAACTATATGACATT
>RJWM01035095.1:0-19198 GCA_004363535.1 Dasyprocta punctata | reverse complement strand
TGATTAAAATCCAAAATTTGAAATACCATTTCTATTGAATGTGTATTATATTTTCACCATTGTAAGTTGAACCTTTGTAAGCCAAGAACCATCAATATTATTATGAAGTACAGGTATGATACATGAAGTAGTATGGTATTATTTGAAAAAGGACTTGGATTAGATGCAAATATATATTTCAAACCTAAGAAAAATGACTAATAAAGATTAAAAGGAATATAATTGATATTCTAAGACCACAACCAAGAAATTATATAAAATGCTCAATTAAAATTACAGAAGTTAGGGGCCACAGGGAGGAGAACAAGAAGCCAGTCAACTCCTGTGAGTTGGCACTATTTGTGGGCCACAGGGAGGAGAACCAGATGCCAGCCCCTTCCAGTGTGTGGGCTGGGAGACAAGAAGAGCCATGGTTCCCCCATCCTCCATAAGTGACTGGCTGATGTGGAGAAACACAGGCTGAGATGATAGCTGTTGAAGTCAAATACAACTTAACGCTTATAGTATTTAGTGTTTTATTGACTTTGCAGGCCTGAAGCCAGTAGTCTGATCATCTATTTAGAGAATAGCAAGATGCAATATTGCCTTTATGGGGGATCTCCTTTTGAAGGTGGTAGCATTGTTAATTCCCTATTATCTTGTTTTAAAGTCCTGTTTCATTTTCTTTGGTTTGGTTTTATTCTATTTTGTCTTGTTTGATTTTATTATATCTGATGGCATGTGCAGCTATTTCAAAGATAACAAGATATATTATAGTAACCATTTTGGATTTACTATTAACTTGTTTTGAAGTCCTGTATTGCAGTCATTGTTTTGTTTTTATTGGTTCTAGCCTGTGCTGTTTTGTTTGATTTTACTATGTCTGATGTTATGGGCAGCTATTTTAAAAACAACAAAAGGTATTATGGTAGCCATTGTCGATTTCGTATTATCTTCTTTTAAAATCCTGTATCACACTCCTTTGTTTTAATTGGCTTTATTCTGTTTTATTTTGTTTAGTTTTATTCTCTTTAAAGTAAAAAAGTACAGGAGTTAGAAAAAGAATGGAAGATGGAAAGAAGGAAGAGAGATGAGGGAGGAGAAAAGCAAAAGAAAAAATGCAGTGAATAGAAAAAGATAAATAATATAGATAGCAACTCAAATACATCACATACCACTTTAAACATCAGTGTTCTAAATTTACTAATTAACAGAGAATGTCAGAGCAGATAAAAATTCAATATGTAATTATATGTTGTCTATGAGAAACCCACTTTAAATATAAAGCCATAGGTAGATTAATATTTAAGGGATATAATATTAAAGAGAAAGATGTATTATATTGATACTCAACAAAAGAAACCTGGAGGAGTGATATCAATTTTATACTAAGGCTTCTGACCAAGGAAAAATATCACAAATAAATGCAGACTTTAAATAATGTTAAAAGGTCAGTCAATTTTATGAGAAGACCTAACAATCCTTAATGTATATGTGCTTAGTAACAGAGAATAAAGAAGTTATCCTACCATCCAGTTCTCTTTAGCTACATCCCTCAAAACTTACAAGCCAGATCTTGAAAGTTGGACTTCAAGTGATTCTTTCTGGGACAGTTGGTTTTATCCTACTTCGTAGACCCTTCTTGTCTTTGTAACAGATTCTAGGCTAGCTCTATAGCTTGCCCAGATACTTTACCTATTATTACTTTATTTATTTATGTTCAGCCAACCTAATAAAATAACTGTTCTTATCCAGATTAAAGCTTTTTCCTTCCTCCTACCCTAAATTAGCTCAGAGGGGTTGGTTTTACAATATGCATGATTTTCCCACTTAGCTCTTCTCCCTGTGCGGTCCTTTGTTCCTTCTCTGTTGCAGAACTGGAAAGCGAGGAGAGTAAGGTTCATGAATACCATGAATTGATAACTGTAACCCAAGACTTGTGCCTGCTATGTTTAACCTTTATTTTGTTCAGCAGCAGGGCAACCTCAGGTTGCTCAAGTGATCCCTAATGAAAATCTTTTACCTGTGACTTCATGATAGATCGATGTCTCCCTCCTATGCTAGTAGCTATAGTACTCCATAAGGTCCCAGATTCCTTTACTCCATCTCTGTAAGGGCCACAGTGTTCCACTGAGCATCTTCATGGGCAAGGGTCTTTGGCATTGATCCCAAGTACTCGCCTTTCTAAGGTTCAAATCTGACCACAGGAGACATGCTTTGCTTTGGAGGATTCCAGGGCAACACTAACTCACAGGTATACATTTGTAAGCTTCTCCAGCTTGTGGAAGGGTGTCATTACATCCCAGTATGTGTGTGGAGGAGAGATAACCCAATACTTTACAGTGGTCTCTGTAAAGGGATCCTCTTTACCAATATTCTTTCAGCAACCATACCTCTATATACGCTGGAGGTGGCAATAGTCTTTTGTATACTGGGCTGGATTTGGCATCGTCCTTTAGTAAACTGTGTATAAATACTTAGGCTTTTATAAATATGTGAGCATGGAATGAACACTATGTTTTAACTTCAGAGGTTCATCCAAAACTAAGACAACAGGATGACTCCCATTTTTAATATTGTTTCATTTGCAAGTTGAAACACATCAAAATTCTTAGGAAATTTAGACAATATTATAGGTCGTAATTTCATTCTTTGTGTATATAGTAATTTAATGCATTGAGTTTCTATTTTTAAAAATAGTCTTGTGTTCTTTTTCATTTCTTGTACATTCAGTTAAACTATGAATTCTTTGAGAACATGTTCAAGATATATAATCAATAAGAGCTGAAGGCATTCCAAGTGTGAAGAATTTTTCTATGGTAAATTCTCAAAGAAGGGATCCTCTCTATTGCTGTCAGGGTAAATAGGGTAATGTTCCTCTCATGTTTACAGTTTCCCTTAATTCCCTTTTCTAATATCTAGAAATATGAATATTACTTTTATGGACACATGATATGCTTTTTAAAATTGACATTCTTTAAAAAAATTCATAGTAAAAAATCAAAGTGAATTTAAAACTTCATCTGCTCCTTTTAAAAACAAAACCCTCAGTATTGAATTGTTAACTTTAAAAAAACAGCTGCAATCTCTTTTCATTTGCATTATAAAAGTTGAACTTAATGAACCACCAGTGGTATAAACACATTAGAAGCTAGGTTGCCAATTAACATCTTTTTTGGCTGTGCAGAGATAACCAAGCATAGAAAAAGTTAAACAAATTTGACTTTAATGTAATTATGTTGGAGACTAATTTCATCAGATATTTATCAGATTTCCCCATGGATCCTCTGAAGCAGCAGCATTAATATTGTTTCCCTAAATATTCACCAGGGCCAACCTTTCCATGGAAATATGCAAAGAAGGTCTCCTGCAAAATTTTCATCCTTGTTTCTCCTGCATATTCCCACCTTCTACAAGCAGAAAACGTCTATACTGGCAATGGTTCTATTTAGGGTAAGTTTACTTGGTGTTGATGTCACATTGATCAGCTCATACTGAGACTGCATCAAAACTGCCTTAATAATCTTAGTAAGGTTAGGAGTGCCAGATGTATCCAAGGGTAGCACTAGAAATAAGTCACCAATTGAGAAGAGCCTTTAGTATTACAAGTAGAAAACTTTTCACCAATTTGTTCTCCTTCTTACCTTTTCAGTGTTTCACAATGGCTTTTTTCCACTTAGAAATGTGAATGGGTTCATCTGCATTTTAAAAAGTTTTTTATCATTAGCCAGGCATGGTGGTTCATGGCTATGATCCCAGCACTCTGGGAGGTTGAGGCAGAAGGATCTCAAGTTTGATTCAAGTCTGGGCAATGTTGATCTACTGAGATGCTGACACAAAACAAAAAATACAAAAGGGCTAGGAATACATCTCAGTGCAAAGGCCCTTGGTACTGATACTAGCGGAAACCAAAAACGAAAATCACCAAAAAAGACTTGACCATTTTATTTCTCACCATCTCATATATGTTAGTATTCATATAGAACACACAAGTTTTCTATGAAATAGGAGAAAAGCTAGATACTTTAACCAGATAATTTAAGTCATGGTACTGGTTTTCACCTACTGTCAAGTTCATTCAAGTTTCTGAAAGTTGTTGATAAAGCATCATTTAAATATTTCCAACTTCAGCTCTGACTGCAGTGGAGCCTAGGTTGTATATAATAGGGATTGTTCCCTTGAGCAAGATTTGGTTCTCTTTTTGAAATGTTTCCTACATATATTACAGACCATCTCAACCTCTTTTATTCTGTATCAAGGTTTCAAATAAAAAAAATGTGATAAATACTGCTATCGAGTTCAGTGTTCCATTTTACACTAGGTTGTGGGGAGTATGGAGATGGATGTTTTGGATCCTCATTCATTTATTATGCTTTAATATAATGGATAAAATGAAATGTTGCCTTGGCTTTGCCTTTTGAAAATAAGCCAAGAGAAGGAAGGAGGGGAGGAAGGCAATCAACCTGGTAATTCCCAGTGATCACATTTTGGAAAGAGGTAACATTTCAATGTTAGGTTTTTATTCATTTTTGCAGATTATTATAAACACCTGTTCCATACAGAAAATGCTTTTAAAACTGTGCTTGAGTTTCTAATACAGATCGATGTGTGCTACTGAGTGAGGGAAACAGGATAGGAAAGAGTAAGAAATACTGTTTTAGTTGCTACAAAAGCTTCTCACTTATCTCCCAGGGTATCATTGATCATCTCATGGCCTGCAGCCGTTGATTACCATTTCATTTTATATGGGTACAAGACAGGTTTTGAGGAAACGGTGTGCTAGGAGACTTAGTTTCATATTTTAGGTGAAAGACAAACTGTAAATTATTTCACAAAGACATAGCATGTCTCTGAAAAACGGATATGGACACGAATACACCTTTCCTTGAATATTTTTTTAAATTTTCTTACGTGGTGTTTTGAATTCATAATCATTATATCTGTTGGTTACATTACAGTTCTCAGGAAGCAAAAAATATCCTACTACACTCACGTTAAACATTAACAAAAATACTTTTCTCTTTCTTCAGATCCCCCATCCTTTGGAAAAAAAATTTCTTTCTCACATTTTCCACCTCTTATTCCCACATTGCTATGGAATAACAGCTGTGTTTAGCTTGCTGAATTTCAATAAGATATAACAGATGTTGAAGAGACCTATGTTAATGATAATAAAAAAGAAATAACCTATCTAGAATTTCTTTCCTCCATATACAATTTCAATTCTTAACTATTTGTAATTCAAGGATCCAGAGTAAAAATAAAGGATAAATTCCCAATAAGGTGAACTGTTTATTCTCTGCCTAAGGAAAAAGAAACACTATAGATTGCACTGGAGGGTAAGGGATGGGTAGGAAAAGAGGACACTGGTTATAAAAGGTTAAAGTAAATTTATCCTGTATTCTTTCACAAAGCAAGTAACAGAATCAGAAAGTACATAAGTTCAAGGGTAGGTGTTTTTTTAAAGGCTGTTTGAAAAGTGGGCTAAAGTTTTGTGTTGCTGAGGTTTGGAAAGCAATGCTTTCAGCAACGCTTCTTATTGTTTTGAGTTGTCCTATTGTGCCTGGCTGATTTTCTGTCCATTGACTTACACATATAGCCAGATGCTCTTTAAGATCAACTCAATCTTCCTTATTTGCTACTCTACTACAGAAGAAAAGAAACTAACATGTCACGAATCCCTACTAAGTGTCAAGCATTAGTTTAGTGCAACACTTTCTTATTTTGTTTAATTGTGAATGAAATTTATGCCAGAATAAATTGTCTGTTTGTAATGTTATAACAAAGTACTATAGACTGGATGATTTCTAAAGAACAGATTACTTTCTCATAGTTCTAGAGGATGGGAAGTCCAGGATGTAGGCACTGGCAGGTTCAGGGTCTAAACAAGTCTTACTCATTGCTTCCTGGATGGCATGTCCTCGTGATGTTATATGGTGGAGAAAGAAATGACCTACTTACAAGACACAATCTTATCTCCTAGAAGGCTCCACCTCTTAATACCATCATGTTAGTGATACTTCTTAAACTTTGAAACAGGAATTTTAGGATAACACATTCACACCAAAGCAAAGTATGTCAAAAACTTGCCCAATCACTTAACAAAATGTCCAAGCATCTAATTTGTAATCTTCCTCCCTCTGTTTTTTGGAGGGGAACTGCACTATAGTGATATTCAAAGAATCACCATACAAGAGAAAGCTACCATAGCACTGCTGTGTACAGGTTATAGTCAGCTGTTTGTGTGTTACAGCAGAATTGTTTTTGTCTTTATTATTTCAGGTTAATTCGTGAGTTTCAGACATTGAATTGTTTCAGTGCTCCATATGTTTTCCTTCTTTTCTTATAAAGTAGAATTAATTTAATGAATTCTGCCATTTTATTTTGCTATTTATGTAATTTTCTGAAAACTGTGAAATACACAAATTCCTTCAAAGTAAGTATTTTAACAAATTTAGCATACTTGTAAATTTTAAGACTGGGTCATCAATGTAGTTATATTTATGTTTGACATAATTATATTCTGAGAAATCTAGCACACATTCAAATAAGCTCCCAACATGTATTTTCTTCAGCTTTTACATTTTCAAAATATATAAGAGGTACTGATACATAGCTATGAGAACTAACAGCACCAACATATAATAATGAACGCATCAGCTTTTATTAAGAAGATTCTTATCTTACATACCAATTGGAAAACTAAGGGTCAGACTGGTTCAACATGCTCACGTCTGCAATGTACAAATGCCAAACACTTCCATTCAGTGTATCTCAGTCCAAATGTTCAGTGACTACAACTTCCTTTTCTAGTCTGCATCCATTTCCCACTAGGAGCAAAAAGCACCTATACTGTTTCAGGCTCCCGGAAGAACATAGGTACTATTGTGGTTCTTATTAGTGGCAAATTTGTTAATCATTTGTTATCTCTTTATTAATAAGGTTATTTTCACTCGAAAAGAGAGAACTATCTTTACTACTTTACATATTGTTAATTAATGATTTAATATGAATTTTCACATAATGCATGGGGCATATCAACATTAACTTCATATTAATATTAGAGGAATCATGTCTTCTACAGTCCCAGGCTAAAAAGTTCAATTCCTTCTAGAAAACAAACAGGAATTATCTGTTGGAATTTATTTATCCTTTTTTTACTTGAAGAAAGGTTACAGTTCAGGATCTCTATGCTTTGGTTTGTTTTGGTTTTTCCACCCTCACCCTACTACTTGGCAACTGCTTCTGAATTCCTACTCCCAGTATCATCCTTCACTCTTTGAAGTCTTACTATGGGTTTAGAGCTCAGGTTAGATGCCAGCTTATCTCCCACTTTATCTCTTTAAAACCACATGAATGCTGTCTTTCTCTCCCATAGTATTTTTATGCCTCTCTTAGAATATTTAGCATTTTATCACATTTAACAGTCATTTTTGTTCATATTTTTCTCCTGTGGTAGAATTAAGTTTCTTAGGGATGTAGTTTTGATTTGTCCATCATTCTATTATTATCAAGAGTATACTTTCCTAAAGATTGCTTCATAGAATTTGAGTTGTGTATTATTGTTCTTTTAAATTTGGGGGGAATTCACCAATTCACAGTACAAACAATCACATGAAAGGTTTCCAGAACTGTCATTTGAATTTAGATGGTCAGCCTCTATTTCCCAGCTCCAATCATAACTTTTCATTTTATTTTCCACCTATGCAGAGCACAATAGTAACTGTGACTTCCAATGTCATCAAAATTAAAAGAATCTGTACTCAATTTTATGACATTCATGGGTCAGAGTGAAGGATTAAACTTGACTATGTCAACTTGACTGACTTGGGACACACCCAGGAAACTGGTGGAACATATTTCTGGATGTGTCTGGGTGGGTTATGGAGGTGCAACCTTGACTACTCTATCTGTTCCCTCACCCCTTCCTCTCAGGTGCTGTCCTCTGCTTCCCAGTCACCATGAACTCAGCAGCTTTGCTCCATCACACCTTTCCTCCTTGCTATTTTTGCCTTAGAGCTAGTCAATCACACTCTGAACTTCCTGAAACTACAAGTTAAATTAAAGTCTTCTCCCTTGTGGGTATCAGGAATTGTGTCCCAGCAACAGGAAAGTTGGCTAATATAGTAGGATACTAATCCTGTGCAAAACTGGACAGTTCATAATTTCCCTTAAGATGAGGCCAAAGAGAAAGCAGTCATAGTAAAATTCAAAAATGCTCTACTGACCTGGTTCTCTCAAAATATTGTATACAGGAAGTGTCAAGAAAAACCTTCAGTAATACAAGCAACTTTGAATCTTTGACTTCTGAATCTTTGCCTTCTATGTTTTCTTTCTTTCTTTCTTTCTTTCTTTCTTTCTTTCTTTCTTTCTTTCTTTCTTTCCTTCTTTCTCTTTCTTTCTCTTTCTTTCTTTCTTTCTTTCTTTCTTTCTTTCTTTCTTTCTTTCTTTCTCTTTCTTTCTTTCTTTTCCTTCCTTCCTTCCTTCCTTCCTTCCTTCCTTCCTTCCTTCCTTCCATCTTTCCTTCTAGGTGGAGATTGAATCCAGAGCTTTGCACATTCTAGACAAATGCGCTGCCATTTAGCTACATCTCAAGCCCATTAACTTTTGCTTGAACAAACTCTCCAGGACTGAGTTGTGAATAGCCCTGACATTACACTTATTTTAATGTAATTCATTCTATCAACAGAATATGAAAAACATAAAAGATCCACTTCAATAATACATTTCTTTAGCAACATATGAAAAATATGTTAAGCAGCATAAGGCATCTGTTTAAAGTTGGTAAGGTCTCAGTAAACTGAAGCCCACATTTTAACATTTGCATAAGTTCTGGCTCAACAGAGTTGTCTCACAAATGCATTATGAATATTAAATGAATAGGTAAAGTAACCATGCCTTCGTAATGAAAACCTTAAAGAGTTCAAGGAACTACTCAGACTTATATAAGCCCTTCTCACTGAATAAATATCAGGAATTTTGAAAGCTACATATATTCCTAATCAGTAAATAAAGATAAATGTGGAATTGCTCAAATGTAAGTCAAACAATTGCCAAGTTTTATTTCAACTATGCTGATGCTTTGGTTGTTGAATAGCTCCAAGTTCTTACTTTTCACTACTCAAACAGCAAAGTTTGAAAAAAATCTTTCCAGTGTTCACAACTTTGCTCAACAGTCCAACCTAAAATCCAATTTGAAAAAAAAACACTGTAGAGGCCAAGAGTGAATCACATCTCGGCGTGATATTTCAGTCTAAGTGCCACTCTCACCCAGACAATTTGTATAGCATGTTAAAACATTCATCACTGTGGTTTTGTTTCTATGGTGCTTTATTTGCATAAAATATTATAACCATGGCACCACAGAAAATTAGTGGTACCAGCAGTAAAACTAAGAGAAAAACTGTGAGAATCACTTTAGAGTTAAAGAAGGAAAGAAATTGTAAAATTTATTAAAGTCATAGAAAAATGAATTTATAAGTAATTTTGGGGCTCAGAGCCAATTATTTGGTTTTCCATTATTTCTTATTGGAAAAAATATATTCAATTCTCTAACTTTTCAATGTTTGAACATGGATTTGGACTGAATTGAGTTTGACAACGGAGGTATCACTGTAGTTTCTCATCTGTGTTAATCACCTTTCTGTTGCTGTTACAGAACATTGGATAACAATTTAAAGGAGGAAAAACTTAAGTAGGCTCATAGTTTTAGAGATTTTAGTCCACAGACTACTGGCTCCATTGTTATTAGCCTATGGTGAGTCAGAATATTATGGCAGAAAGCATGTGGTGGGGCAGCGCTCCTCTCACGTAATGGAGGTTTGGAAGCAGAGAGGAGGAGAAAGCCAGAGTGAAAAAGATCTGGGGACAACATATATTCTTCAAAGGCATGCCCAGTGACTTAATTCCTCCAACTGGACCATACCTCATATGGTTCATTCAACAACAAACTCATCAGTGGATTAACCCTGGTTGATGTTAGCACTCACATGGTTCAGCCACCTCCTGAGGCACCACCTCTGAACATTGCTGCATTGAGGATCAAGCATCTCAATACATGAACTTTGGAGAAGATGTTGTATCTAAGACATAACACTATCACATTAAATGTTCACCAAAATCAACCCGCATAAAGAAATGAATTTTACCAGGTATGAACTATAGTCATGGTCTCACGTGTAGAGTATGGATCATTTTCAGTCTACAAATTCTCTTGCGGTTTCCTTGGAATGAATGCACATGAGAAGGAATCATCCTAAACATAATGGCTATGAGTAAGTTCTGTTTTTACAAGGAAAACATTATACTGAATTAATAGCATTGCTATATTTTACTTTTTAGAATGTTTGAAGATCAGATATTCCTTCCATGACCTCTGTGTTTTCATGCTAACCTCATTTTGACAAGCAGATGGTGGTAAGATGTCTTTTGGAATATGTGTTAAAGGCAAGAGCCCCAGACATATTTGTATTTTCTTTAGCTTTATTCTAAGTGGAGTGGGGAAAAACAGGGTGAGTGAAAAGTTGCATTTGAAAGGAATAGGATTTTCTATGTTTTTCTTTCTGAAATTCTAGTATACTGATTCAATAATCTATATCTATATCTGTATCTATATTCGTGTATCTTAGATGCAGAAAAAGCTTTTTATAAAGTCCAATGCTTGCTCATGATAGAAACCCTACAGAAAATTGGAATAGATGGTCTCTATCTCAATCTGATAAAATCCATCTATGACAAACCAGCAGCCAACATCATACTAAATAGACAAAAGCTGAAACCTTTCTCTCCAAAATCAGGAACAAGACAAGGATGTCCACTATCACCACTTCTATTCAATAGAGTCCAGGGAACATTAACCAGAACAATCAGACAAGAGAGAGAAATAAAAGGAATAAAGGTAGAAAAGGAAGAAGTTAAATTGTCATTATTTGCAGATTACATGATACTTTATATAGAAGACCCCAAAAACTCCGTTGAAAGACTACTAGAGTCAAAAAGCAAATTTAGCAGTATAGCTGGATACAAGGTCAGCACTCAAAAATCAATAGCATTCCTGTACACAAACAACAAACTCACTGAGAGGGAAATTATGGGAAATAACACCTTTCACAGTAGCATCCAAAAAAATGAAATACTTAGGAATCAATCCAACAAAGGATGTAAAAGATCTGTACATTGAAAACTATAGCACTCTGAAAAAGGAGATTGAAGAGGATATCAGAAAATGAAAAGATATTCCTTGCTCATGGATAGGAAGAACCAACATAGTGAAAATGGCCATACTCCCAAAACTGTTATACAGATTTAATGCAGTCTGGTTAAACTACCATTAACATGCTGCACAAATCTAGAGAAAAGATTCCTAAAACTTATTTGGAAGCAGAAGAGACATGGAATAACAAAGGCAATCCTGGGAAACAGACAAGGCAGGAGGCATCACAATCCCTGACTTGAAATTATACTACAAAGCTACTGTGAAAAAAATCAGCACGGTACTGGCAAAAAATAAAACATTTCTGAGGATCATTGGAACAAGTTAGAAGATGTAGACACAAGTGCAAAGACACTCAGCCACCTTATCTTTGACAAAGAGGCCAAACATGTTTACTGGAATAAAGATAACCTCTTTAATAAATGGTGTTGGAAAAATTGGCTTTTCACATGCTGAAAACTAAAACAGATCCATGTCTATCACCATGCACTAAGCTAAAGTCAAAATGAACCAAAGATCTAAATATTAAAATAGAAATACTTAATCTACTGGAAGACAAGGTAGAAATCTTGAAGATATAGGGTTATTCAAAGAATTCATGAACAAAACACAAACCACATGGGAAGTACTTCAAAGAATCAACAACTGGGATCTCATCTTATTAAAACGTTTTGCAAATCAAAAGAAATCACCAACAGAGTGAAAAGAAAACCCACAGAATGGGAGAAATTTTATACAACTATCCCTCAGACAAAAGATTTATATCTAGAACATGTAAAGAATTGAAAAACATCAGGCCCTCCAAATTCAAAGATCCAATCCAAAATGGTCATTTGAGATGAACACGCACTTCTCAGATGAAGCAATACATATGGCAAATAAATTCATGAAGAAATGTTTAACATTCGAGAAATGCAAATTAAAACAACACTGAGATTCCATCTCACTCCACAAAGAGTGGCAGCCATCAAGAAATCAACCAATAACAAGTGCTGGTGGGGCAATGGGAAAAAGGAACCTCTCTCACTGTTAGTGGGAATGTAGACTGGTAAAACCATTGTGGAAATCAGTGTGGAGATTCTTCAAAAAACTAGGATTCTAAGTCCCATTCAATCTAGCTAATCCCCTTCTGGATATTTTCCCAGAAAAATTGAAAATGTCATGGTACAGTGATATATGTGCACCCATGTTTATAGCAGCAAAATTTGGGGTTTTTTTCAATATATATTTTTTCAATTTACAACGACTCTACAAAAAAATCAATAGAACAGACAAGAATGTTTATCAAGGTCGTGGTAGAAGGTCACAAAGCCATATACAGAAATCTAGTGTTGCTCTATATACAAGCAATGAACAATTCAGAAGTAAAATTGTAAAGGCACAAGTTACAACATCACAAAAACCTTGAAGTAACATTACTGCATAAACCTATCAAAATACATTCATCTGTATCCTAAAAACTATAAAACTGATCAAAAGTACTCAAATACAACCTAAATAAGTGCAGAGAGACTATGCTTGTGAATTGGACAAATACCAAAACATTGATTCTCCCTAAATTTATCTATACATTCACCTCAATATCTATCAAAATCTCAGCAGAATTCTTTTTTCTTTAATGATCTTAGCTATTATATATATATAAATATACATAAACATACGCATAGTTTTTCTTTCAGTGTGTCACACAAGTGCAACAATACAATGCTTATATATGTGTGACTTATTCATTTCACTGATAAGTATATTCTCAAGAGGCATCCATTTAACTATGAAAGTGTCCAGTTTATCGTTCTTTATAGCTAAGTAGTATTTCATTATATAGAAATACTACTTCTTTTTGCCCATTCCTCAGTCAGTGGGCATTTAGGTTGTTGCCAAGATCTGGCTATTATGAACCATGCTGCTGTAAACATAGGTGCACATATATCACTGTGGTATGATGCTTTTAATTCTTTTGGGAAGATGCCAAAAAGGGGAATAGCTGGGTCAAATGGGACCTCCAATCCTAGCTTTTTGCGGAATGTCCACACTGACTTCCATAGTGATTGCACCAGCCAGCATTCCTGCCAACAGTGGAGAAGGGTTCCTTTTTCTCCACAGCCCCTTCAGCACTTGCTATTGGTTGACTTCTTATTACTAGCTGTTCTTTCTGGGATGAGGTGGAATCTCAGCGTTGTTATAATTTGCATCTCTCGAATGACCAGTGCTGTTGAACATTTTTTCATGTATTTATTTTCTGTTTGTATTTCTTCATTTGAAAATTATGTGTTCATCTCAGATGTCCACTTTTGGACTGGGTCTTTAAATCTAGGAGGACTGATTTTTTTTTAGTTCCTTATATGTTCTCCATAGTAATCCTTTATCTAATTGTCAGCTGGCAAACATTTTCTCCCACATTGTGAGCTGCCTCTTCACTCTGTTGGTGGTTTCTCTTGCTGTGTGAAAGCTTTTCAGAAGGATAAGATCCCATGTGTTGATTCTTTGCAATAGTTTCTGTGCAATCTGGCTTTTATTCATAGTCTTTGCCTACACCAACATCTTCAAGAATTTTACCTACTCTCTCTTCCAGCAAATGTAATGTTTCTGTTCTATATTGAGATCTTCAGTCCATTCAGATTTTAACTTAGTATGTGGTGAAATATGTGGGTCCGGTTTTAGTCTTTGGCATGTGGAAAGCCAGTTTTTCCAACACCATTTATTAAAGAGACTATCTTTCTTCCAATGAATGTGTTTGTCACCTTTGTCAAAGATAAGGTAGCTTAGTGTGTCTGCAGTTGTTTGTACATCTTCTAATCTATTGCATTGATCTTCAGGTCTGTTTTTGGCCAGTACCACACTGTTTTTATCACAGCAGCTTTATAGTATAATTTCAAGTCAGGAATTGTGATGCCCCTGTCTTGTCTTTTTGCCCAGGATCGCCTTTGTTATTCTAGGTCTCTTCTGGTTGCAGATTGTTTTCTATAATTCTGTAAGATATGCTATTGGAATTTTGATGGGGATTGCATTGAATCTGTGTAAAAGTTTTGGAAGTATGACAATTTTCATTGTATTGATTCTTCCTACTCAAGAGCTCAGGATATCTCTCCATTTTCTAATATCCTCTTCAATCTCCTTTTTCAGAACACTGTAGTTTTCAATATAGAGGTCTTTAACATCTTTTGTTAGATTGATTCCTTTCATTTTTTTGGAGGCTATTGTAAAAGGTATTGTTTCCTTGATTTCTCTCTCTGTGGGTTTGTTATTTGTGTGCAAGAATGCTATTGATTTTTGAATACTGACTTTGTAACCAGCTACATTCCTAAATCTGCTTATTAAATCTAGGAGTCTTTTGGTGGAGTTTTTGGGATCTTTTAAGTAGAGTATCATGTCATCTGCAAATAATGGTAGTTTAACTTCTTCCTTTCCTAGCTTCATTGCTTTTATTTCTTTCTCATGTCTAATTGCTCTGGCTAAAGTTTCCAGGACTATGTTAAATAGGAGTGGAGACAGTGGGCATCCTTGTCTTTTTCCTGATTTTAGAGTGAAAGCTTTCAGTTTTCGTCTATTTAGTATGATATTGGCTGTTGGTTTGTCATAGATGGATTTTATCAGATTGAGATAGAGACCATCCATTCCAATTTTCTGTAGAGTTTTTATCTTGAATGGGTGCTGGACTTTGTCAAAAGTGTTTTCTCCATCTATTGAGATAGTCATATGGTTTTTATCCTTGGGTCTGTTAATATGATGTATTACATTTATGGATTTATGTATGTTGAACCATCCCTGCATCCCTGGGTTGAATCCCACTTGATCATGGTATACAATCCTTTTGACAATTTGCTGCAGTCTGTTTGCCAGTATCTTTTTGAGGACTTTTAGCAGCACAATTTGTAATAGCTAAATCTTGGAAATAACCCAAATGCCCATCAACCATGTAATGGATAAAAACAGATGTGGTATTTTTATACAATGGAGTATTACTCAGCTATAAAGAAGGATAAACTTGAGGCTTTTATAGGTAAATGGAGGCTTGAGACCATACTCATAAGTGAAATAAATCAAATTCACATATCGTATTGTCTCCCTACTATAAAAATAACTGAAAGAGTAAATAAGATCCAAAATGTACAATAGATATTGTGAAAATGAAAGGGAAAGAAAGTGCTTAAAAGGAAAGAACAACTAGGAAATGGAAAACGAGAAAAGGAAGAAACAAAGAGATTATATGTATATATGTATACATATATATGTGTGCATGTATATATATATATATGTATATATATATATATATATATATATATATATATATATACAAGATAGATAACTATACTACCAGTCTCTGTAAGTTCATCAATAAGAACAGTTTGTGCTTTCATTGTTTGATCATTTTTTCATGCCTAAATTTTGTAATCTGAACAACTACTTCTAAGATAACAGTATGCAGTATGTTAACACATGGTAATTTCTAGTGCTTTTTAAAATTCTGTATCATTTCTATCCTTTTTTGGTTTGTTTTGTTTTTAAAAGAAAAAAGAAAAAATATATAACCTTAGAATAGCCTTAAAGCATAAAGCACAAATATCTTAAATATCATGGAGGATGCCTGAGAGTTGTTATTGGATGCAGTCATGATCTAGTGATGGAAATGTGCACAAATAAGTCTTCTGTAGTTAGAGTATGATTCATGTTTGGTAAAGATATAAACAAATTTTGCAGTGCATGAAAGCAGCAGCTCAGGTAACAACTTTAAGGAAATTTTGTATTTTACTTTAAAGGGTAGGATAATTTTGACAGGCAGATATAGAAAGCGGCAGATGTTTAGAGATAAAGGAGCACATGTTGGACTTTAGATCACAAGGCCATAAGGAGGGTCATAGAGATTAGATGAGGAAACAGTTTTGAAAACCGTAGTGTTTAGATTTTGTTTTCTAGAAATTAGAAGCCATTCAAAATGAATAGAAGGGAATAATGTCCTTTTTTTGTGGGTTTTCCACATAAGTCTTTTGCAGAATAAGATTAAGAATAAATAAAGTTTACAAGTGCAAGGTCCTGAGTTTGATTCCTGGTACCAAAAATAAATAAACAAATAAATAAATAAGCAAGCTTTAAGAAGATTATTCTGCAGTGCATCTTATATTTCACTGGTGGAAATCCAGATGCCCAACTAGGAAGACATTTTTGGCATCTGATTGTGAACCTTCAGGTAATTACAATGAGAATTCAAAGGTAAAGACTAATATTAAAGACACTGCAATGACTCAGTTAAGAGCAGATAGCCATCAAATGGATGTAAAGAGTGAGAGGAAGGGAGGGTATCTAGACATTTACTAAGAGAAAAATTCAGAAGAAAAGCCCAAAGGGAGAATTTAAGAGAATTTTATACATGGAGAAGATGACTGTGGGATTTTGTTACCTTTTAGCTGGGGGAGGAAGGGAAGCTCGGGACTAGAGAGGGAAGGGAAGCTTGCTGCTTGAGGCAATGATGTGGTGAGAAATTTAGGGATTATGCAGGAAGTTACAGCACAAAACTAAAGTGCAGATCACTAAAGTTTCAGAGGAAGGTGCCAAATCCGAAGTGTAAGTCAGAACTCTAGGTCCTAGGAGAGAAGGCAGTATATGTGAGCCCCAAGCAAAAGGCAGAGATCTGGGGAAAATGTTTGTCATCAAGTTTCAGCACAGCAGTGCAAATACACAGAACCAATTTAAAGGATCAAGACAAGAAAATGGAATTCATATCTCAGGGATAGCTTGAGTAACTTATATATAGAAACTGCTGGAAAGTGGATTTGGAATTCAGGAGAAAGATGGAGGCTAAAATTAGAGAAAGTCTGCATTCGTCTTCATAGAGGTAAAGTCATGTTCACAGGAATAATTATATCTTCAAAGGGAAAATATACAGAAGGCAAAAATGGTATATGATGCAACAGTGGCACAATATATTCCAGTAGAAGTTGAGTAGAGGTGGAATAACAGTGCTAGTGGGTATAAATTTTCCATTCAAATGATGACCATCCATTGTAGAAAAAATATAGCAATTTACTTTTCCATAACTAAATACGTATCTTAGACTCCCATTTTTTCCCTAAAAACAAGTAACCATAACTTGGCTAATAAATTCCAGGTGTTCTCAATCTTTCCAGACTTGATGGTCAGTTAATTCAGGATTTCTCCATTTGTGCCTCACATCCGGGAGGCATGTTAGGTGCATGAGAATGCCACAGCATTGGCAAATCGGGAGCATCTAGTCACTGGCTGTCAGAATGGGCCGAGTTATATCTTTTTTATCTGATTTTTATGCACCTCAAGCAGGGTTCACCATCTGTCCATGCAGGATATAGACCTTTGTTACCATGGGATGTCTGTCCTCTTACCTGCCTGCCAATTCTGTTTGCTGTCTCCAAGCTAACTTCTATTTCTGGGGCAAACAGATGCCTGAAGTGCACAGGGATAATATTTGATGTTGCCTGAGGCTCTCTGAGAAGGAACAACCAAAACAGACATCTGTATTCTTGTCATATTTATTCAGGCTGAAGCCATCCAGGAATCTGATAAGAAGTGAACATAAATCATTTCTACTTAAGACATTTCATATTTCTCTTGCAATCCTGTTTCAGTATCACCTAGTATAAGGATGTAAAATCCTAACTTAATCAAAGATAAAAAAGGGTGAATAGCTTGAAAGATTTTTTTACTGATTATAAATTTTATTTCAATGATATTTAAAATTAACATCTATTTATAGAAATTTAGTTTTGAGCATTTGATTGTGATGGACTGAAAACTTTCAATTAAATTCATGCATTAAAAATGAGTTTGGTAATTTAACTGATACATGCAGTGAATTTTTTAGTATATCCTGTGCTTAAACTCTGCTGTGTATTTCTGGAAATCTGAAAAGAGTTCCTCAAGCCTTGGTGGCCACAGGCATGTTGGGGTGGCCCACCTCTGTAGGGCCCAGGAAAGATGAACATTCAGCTGTTCCTTAGACAAACTGTTTTCAATCTCTCTCATATCCCTATTTTCACAAATAACTAGTTTTTCCACTTTTTAATCTTTCTAGGATGCTATGATGAAAATCATCTTTCACTGTAGGAAGTTATGGTTCAAAATTGTTACTCTGCCATTCCTCTTTAAATCTCTGCTTTTTACCTCCCAAAAATGCATTGAAGTCTTTTGTTTTAATCTCTTCCCCCTTTATCATTGTCCTTATTTAAATTTTTGTAAATCATTTTACATTTTGTTCATTTCCTTCATATCATGATAGTAGGATTTTAGGATAGATCATATAAAAACAAATATATCATATCTGTTTCTTTGGTCCTATCTATTTTATTCAGGTGATTTCTTTCCAAAGCCTTTTCTAAGTCCCTGAGAACCTGTGATGCTTAGTTAGGTACAATTAAAAGCCAACAAGGCAGTTTAATGGTGTATCCAATGAGCAAATCTATAATAGACAATGAAATCCATAAAATCAAATAACCATTAGAGCTATCATGTACTGTGTGCTTACTGTACGCTAGATTGTTTTTATTTCCTTACAGATATTAGTTAATCTAGCTCTTATATCTAGATGTTATGCTGTATTTATGAAATGAGGAAATTGAGAAAGAGGAGTTCTGCAGATTAGAAGTCTCACAGTCTCTAAATGGTAGAGTTGGAATTCAAATCCAAGCTGCTTGACACTTGAAGTAGAAGGACACAAATATCTATATTGAGGCTAAGAATAGGGGTGGAGGGGTTAGGATTTGGCAAACCAGGTTGTTGTCTTCCTCTCCTCCATTCAATCTCCTATTCATTTTAAACAATTATTAGTATGCAAGAACATCACACGGTCCACTAAATCTAAACTGCCAGCTTCCATAACTCCAAGAAGAAACTTCAGAACAGTCTAAGCTCACTCTTTTAATCCTGTCTTAGTAGGATGAAACTTGCTCTCTAAGTGATACAGTAGCCCTCCTTTTTGGGAGTTTTGCTTCTCATAGTTTCAAGTACCGCAGTCTACTCTGTGTTAAAATAATAAATGGA
>RJWM01035094.1:0-19203 GCA_004363535.1 Dasyprocta punctata | reverse complement strand
GTTCCATACTTGTTTTCATTTTTCCATGTTGAAGTAACAGCCACCCCCTGTCCCACCGTGCTCAGCAACACTTTGATTCCCTTCCCGTTGCTGAGGCACATCCACTCACCTCCCTGGCATTCATGAGCAGCTCTACAGAGTGCTTGAGCATCTGGCAATCCACCCAGCCAGAGTGACTGGGAAGTGCAGAAAACCCCTCTGAGAGCAGGCAACATCTGTTTGATAGGCAATGAAAAATAAACCCATAATAAACTCATTTTAGGAGCAAAAAAATGGCTTCTCAAAGTGCTGATTATTCATTTTATGCAAGTGTAGTAATGCTGGTCTACTTGACAAGCAGGAAAACAGCATGTCCAGAAGCAAATGATCACAGCCGGAGAGAGAGGCTGCTCACACCAGGAGCAAGCACAGGCAATGGCAGATGAGGAAGCATTTAGAAAGATTACAGGAGAAAGCCCACACCACCTGTGGCTGGCTCCTGGCACACAGACATGACCCAGGTGGTTGGATGGGGAACATACATGTCAGGAATGAGCTTCTACCCAGGAGCAATGGCTTCCTCACTACTCCTGACTGCCAACCTGATATTCACTCAGTCACCAAAGCATGTACTGTTTCCTTTATTCAAATATTTATTATGTTCTCTAATGAAAACATCATTTTATTACTGGAAGACTTTTATAGATAATCTAGTTATTAAACTAAAATTTGCGTCACTTACTTAGAGAAACCTAAAGAAGAGGGTTCGTCCATGATGGTTGATTAACATTTATTGAATTTTTGTCTCCCAAGATATACATGAATATAACAGAATGGAATAAGGGAGGAAAATAATTGAATGATGGAATCATCCTTTGTAATAATTACACTGAATACAAATTAGCCCACTGACTACAGAAAAAAAAATTTTCCCCTAGACTTAAGGGGAAATCATCTTAGTGTTTTTCTCAGGCAAAATCATTTTCATGGCAAAGGAAAGAAAGGAAACTCATCTAAAAACTGTGCATGGTTGAGCATACCATACTAGCCAAACAAAGAGATCTATATCACTATGCTCTAATATCATCCACGTATGGCAGCTGAATAGAAATGTCAAAGTCAGAGACAAGAACATATGAGAGAGACGGAAGGAGGCCATGTCCCTTAGAGAACATTGGTCATGGTAGCAAAGTATACAACATCATTCCAAGAAAATGGTGAACATTTTAAGATCGAGGCATCACACTCGGGATATCTGATTTTCCACACTTTCTAATGGCCATTCTGCAGCTTAGCATTATTCCACTTCTTAAGGTACAAAAATGTCCCTCGAATATTCCTATGTGAGATCTGGCACAATATTAGGACAGATGGGATATTGCATCTCCCGTTTTTCTCCTAGCATCAGGAAGGTACCTTTTTGTTTTAAAAGCCTGATAACTTTGGTTTTGATGCCATACTCTACTATCTTCTAATTCAAAGACAGTGGACAAATTACAGTTCAGTCTCCTAAAGTATGTCATAGACAGACTAATGCTTGCCTGTGGTAAGCATTATGTGTAATTATATTTATGAAATCCTCAGAAGAATGAATGGTACATACTAATCATTCAATAAGCAGAAGCTATTATTCCTATAATCATGACCGTGATTATTTTCTCTGTGCCTGTTTTCCTCATTAGGTAAATTTGAATAATGAGACATGAGATTAGACTGAACAAGAACTCATGTGAATTCCATGTGCTGTAAGTGTTAGCAGTATCTGATTAAGCTTCAAATCAATACAAATGGTAATACACTGACTATCTAGATATGTTTGGAAAAGTGTATAAAATCAAATAGCAATGGACATTTAATTTCTTGTGGCAATGGAAATTCTAGCATGCATTTCTGGGTGTATACTTGGCATGTTCAAAATGAAAGTGGATTCACTCCCTACAAGTTGAAGTAAGGCTTTATACGTAGAAAAATAATGATAAAATTTTAGTGATAAATTTAGATGCTTAAGAGTTTAGATGTTCAAGTTAAGGCATGATACAAAAAATACCATGAAAAGTAAACTGTATATCAACACACATTACAGTACTAAGAGTATAGATTTACAAGGTAAATAATGATCTAAGAGGGATTAGTTCATAGTCCCTCATTCCTTGCTGAGAAATACCACTGTCCTTTCTTATCCTGACCCTAGAGACTGAACTCTCAATTCCCCTCAGTTAACATGTTCACATCTTCACAATTCAGCACTTCTAATAGTTGCATTAATGCTCCTCTCACCCCACAACTAGAAAATGTTCTTCTCATCTACTTTTCTACATTACTTTATAGTTACATTCTAATACAATTGGCACATTCACTTTACTTTTGTAAATCTATTTCCCCCAATAGACTGTCAGATCTTTAAAGGAGAGTTAAAATTATTTCCTTACATAGTGTTTTTTTTTACATGTATTATTGGCTACAATAATACTTTATATTGCTTAATTGTTATTTTCTCCCCTTTGAGGGGATATGTTTCATAGTGTTAAAGTGTTTGTCTCTATGTTCTCTACTGCAGTCCAGAATCTAGATGTTTTCTTAGCTCAATGTGGGCAGTGAGGACCTATTTGCGAAGTACATGAATGAAGGGGTCATATTTAGAACAATCAACATAGTGCCTATTTATGCTGGCTATTGAGAAAAATTGAGCTTATTTTTTTTAAAATTTGAAGTAAATTGTAATATAATTTAACAAGCAAGTTCCAGTCCCCTGACTAGGTCATTAAATGAATTGGTCACTAAATAAGGAACTGTTTATAGTATGTACATTGCAATACTCAGATTAAAGAGTCAAATAAACTCCACCTTGAAGACTTGGCTGTTATTTGTGTAACTCTTATGTCCACTACTGCAATGTATAACAGAACATAAAACTATAGTACTGTACTATGCAGTACAATCAGCAAAAATTACATCCTGTACAAACATAGTATACTTTGCAAAAATAAGACATTGAGGCTCTATCAACAAGAAGAACAGAATGCTACAAAAAATGATGGCAGGTCCTAAGTCCAAACAGCGTGCCTCAGGGATGAATCTAACCAGTTGTTAACATGTAGATCATTAAATGAGGAATATCGATATTAGACGTCCTATTATAAAAATAGCTCTTAAGACAAACAAATCATTTTTATGAAACTATTTTTATAACAAGATGTCTAATACAGATATTACTTTAAGGTAGTTATGATTGCAAAACAGGTGCAATCCAAATTTGATCTTTAACTAATCAATAAATGTCTATTCCTATAGTTCCTCACACAACTTTTCCTAGCATTTTAGCAGCTTCCATGAATTCTTCAAAGTCACATTGATCACAGGGTAGATACTGTTGGAAGCTGCTTTTTGAATGTGCGATTTTGGCTCAATAATGAAGGATCATCTGCAGGTCATTGCAAAGGCCCAATGAAACTAAAATACTACTAATAAGATATCATGGAACCCTGAACTTGAAGGATTCCATAGAAGTCATTGGAAATACCCAATATCCTTGACAGTGAAACTGGGATTAATGGAACCATTGTTCTGTCCAACTCTGCAGTAAATACCGAGGGTAGAAAGACACATAAAGTATGAAGTAGAGGGGTATTCTAGCCCGGAGTGTAAGACAAAAATTAAACACATAAAACAACTACAGATCCAGTAATAACAGTGATAATTAAATGTCCAATTGTTTCCTGTGGTTCAGAACTGTATATTTAAACCTTGAGAAAATATGTGCACCCATACGATATTAGACATTTCTAAATATCAAAAAGGTTCAAGGGTAATATTGCTTCTAAAAAGAGTTTATCTGTATGTAAGAATTTATTTAACTTCAAATGAATCAGCTTTACTATCACCTGAGGAACTGTCAGAAGCAAATAGTCCTTAGAAGTGAGTCCAATAAAGAGAGCACACTGGCCCTTTGTCACAGCTGCTCTGCCTGTGTTATATGTGATCAGCAAGTCTCCTAAGATCATGCTCCAAATCACTCCCTTCTGCACCATATAACACACATGATCGACATATATGCTTGAAAGTAATATGTAGCAAAGCTTCTGAAAATTAAGAACAGGAAAAAATCTTAAAAGCATAAAGAGAATAAAATTAATAAAATACATATGAGTATCCTGGTATGTATACACCAAAATTCTCATCAAGTCCCTAAGAACAAGATTGAATTCAATAGTAGGTGGGTTAATTAACGGTCCCCTTGAGCGGGAACACCCACTTAAATTGATTCAGCATAGTTCTGGGCATGAAAGACCCACCTGAGGATTGTTGCCAGAATGGTATGAAAGGAGACCAGGAAGGAAAGATTGCATGCCATTGATTCCCCTGGAGAAGCTCACTGAACCTGATTTACCTGATGCAAACTCGGCTGTTATCTTCCTTAGAAAAACTCCAGCCCACAGCAGCCCTGGATGGCAGCTGTTCTCTTCAGAGAGCTCTGGTCTCGCTGAGCATTGCTTACTGACTTCAGCGCAGATAGCTGAGCCTTCTGGAATAGATCCTTCACTCTGTGGTTGCAGACATTCTAGCTTCCACCACTTGGCCATTCTGGTGCAGATCCTTGATACTGACTTGCAGGAGAAATTGCTGTGGGCTCTAGGCCTTCTGCTGAACTCTGTCAGGACATTGGCATGGAATCCATGCCCTTGGTTGGATTCTTCTGGTCTCTAGTGCACAGACAGATCTCTTGCACTCTGCTGCATTTGATTTTTTGGGTAAATATTATAAGACAATTCTATAAATTTCTGTGTCCTGTGTTGAATCTGTTGTCTGCAAACATCTGACTCTAGTAAACCCTGAAGGTGACTGTCAGGTTTCTCCTTGTTGGACACAGTAGCCTACATTCACAATTAAAAAAAGAAAAAGAGGTGCATTTTGGCTCTGGGATTACTCCACAGTCAGCAGACTTCAAGGCAGAAAAGACGTAGTAGAAGGACAGGGCAGAGGAAAGCTCCTCAATGTAAGGTGCCAGGAAACAGAGAGGAAGGAGGCTGCAGGGATAAGTATTTGCCTTTTAGGACAGGACCCCAGCAACCTGTCTCTTTGGATCAGGCGCTGCCTCTGAACCAAAGAGACTTTTGGGGGACATTTTAGATCTAAACTATAGCAAGCTATTATTATTCACTTTTTATTTTAAAATAATTTTATCTTCTATTCAGTATTATGCACAGGTCCCACTTAGCCTTTATCCAGTTTTCCCTAGTGATAATGTATTGCACAAATAATGCTACTAGCTTATTGGTAGTGAGGAAGTTAATATATAGAACCTGTATATCTCACCAGGATGTGTGGCTTTCCTTTTCTCCCTCCTAAAACACTTGCAACTGTGAAAATGTTCTTTGTTTCTTTAATTTTGTAGTTTCAAGAAGGCTATATAAATGGAATATAGAAAAGGTAGCTTTGAAGATTGGATTATTTTTCACTGAGAATAATTCTCTGAGATTATCCACATTGTTGTGTATATAAGTTGCATGCTTTTTTTCACTGCTATTTCTCTGTGACTTAGCTATACAAGAGTTTGTTTAAACTTTCAAATTCTTAATCAGAATGGCTATACCATTTCACTTACCCACCCACCCACAGTTAATGAATGATCTAGTTTTCCTTTGCCGTCACCATTTTTCTGGTTTTAGCTATTGCAATGCAGTATTAACTCATGGTAGTATGATTTTCTTTTCCATAAATGCTGATAATGCTAAATGCTGATAATGTTAAAAATCTTCTCATTTGAATATTTAACATATATTAGTCTCTTGGATAAAAAACTTTTCATATTTTTTTCTATTTTCTAATAGCATTATTTATTTTACTGTTCATTTTAAATAACTCTTCATATATTTTAGACACTACTACCTTTCCAGATATATCATTTGTAAAAAAAAAAAAAATCTTCAATTTTCTAGTTTCTTTTGAATAGAACTTTGAGTAGGTTTCACCCCTCTCCTTTTTAACACCATGAGAAACTCGAGATATGACAAGTTCAGCTGTATTTTTGCTATTTGAAAAACAAATCACGGTACTTTGAAATAAGCTCATAGCTTTTTTCTGCCTAATTCTTCTGCCTTATGCAGAAGACCTTTATGAAACAACAGTTTAGGAAAATTTGCTGTTCAGCAGTGCTCTATCACCCACCTAAATTATATCTCCACTCACAGTTTGATCAAATATATATCAAAATTATGTATCAAAATTATATATCAAAATCACTCGGTGTTTGTGGCTCAGAGATAGAGGAAATATATGTATTTCTTACTAATTTCTGTTGTTTTCAAAGTGTCAAAATAAAGAGATAACTTACTAGATGTCCTGATCATGTTATTTTGAAATAGTATAGGCCAAAAAGTAAGATTTAAAACAATATACAGTATTATATGCTAATATTCATATGACTTGATGAATTTTCTTCCTGTAGAATTTTCTCAAAATCTTTTAGTATTTGTTTTGGGGGACCAGACCTTGAAATTCACTACTATTCTGCTACTTTATATGTCCTTCGAGTTCTGTTAAAAACTAGATTTGCAAATTACTATTTCTGTTTCAAAATGCCACATGAATAAAATGTTGAATATGGTTTGGTTAACAAGCAACAAACAGAAATGTATGGCTCATGTCCCACATCAGGATGTTTAGCATAAACAGAGGATTTGCGTGAATCATTGGGTAAAGCTGGTAACTGTCAGACCAAGAGATAGTGACAGTCCATAGGATTGGAATCTCCTATGTTTGATGACAAACAGACATTCAGCTTGCAAAAGAAGAAACAGAGCAAGAATGATCAGTAAACTGTTCAAATTTACAGATTTAGATTACAGTTCCAGAATCGATGACTAAACCTGGCTGATTCCAATCATCACAGGTTTTTTTTTTAATCTGTTTTATGAGCTGTGATCCTTTATTTATGTGATTCCTTTCGGTAAATTCACCCAGTAGCTCAGTCCTGCAACTGCCCACAGCCAGCTGAAACAACTTGGAAGAAGGTTTAGCTGAACTTTATCTAGGTTAAGACTTAAATTTTAGCATATACTTTTACTAAAATTGTAACTTGTAAAAGCACAATTTCACAACTTTAGTTTTCTCTAATGTCATCTTCTTTTGGTGCTGTTTCACCAAAATTCTGGCTTCTGTAGTTGCACAAACATATGATTCTTATTTCGTTGATATTAGATGGAGAAATAGGAAGGATCTGAGTCCTGCTTGGTGAAAGTAGCCTGTTGTCAATAAACAATGAATTTAGCTTCTATCTATTGTTACAGTCTACTCAGAGGAATGAGTAAAATAGTGAAGGCTTCTTGCCTTACTGTGATTTTCATCTTGAACGGATTAATCTTAAACTTGTATTAGAGGCCTTTATAACTTATCACATTTGAAATTTAAAATTGTAAAACTGATGTATATCATTTCCTGTGTTGTATAGAAAAATCAATTTAGAAGGATTTAGTGTGTTTTCTGAGACTGATAGAAAGTCGGACTTAACATCAGTACAAATTCTATTAATCTCACATTAACTTTTCTTAGATATATCATTCAGACTTTGTTGTCAATTTGAAGTCAAAAGCAGAAAATAAAGTATTGCAATTTCTGAAATTCAGATTACATAGTTGGAATTATTTGTTTATATTTCCATATGTAAACTTTATCATTTTCTCAACTAGAAGATTACTTTATCAAATGACTGATATGTGGAAAGTCAGAGTTTTGGATTCAGCATAGGTTTGCAATTTTCCTGTGTCACATGTTTAAGTACGATACATTTTGAAGGTAAACTCATTCATTTGACAATAAATTAAGTTTGAAATTAAAAAAAATTCCCTTCACATAACAAGTTCTTTGCTGCATCAGAATCCTGTAATAAGTAACGAGTTTTAGTTTATTGTATTTTTTATTTCAGTTTATGTTCTCTCTATGTTTACCAGGCAGAAATGCCACCAGATAAGACATTAACCACATATAACCTTTATGTGAGAATGACACGTAATAATTCCTTTAACTGAAGTGCTCACAGGCTAATGAATTATCAACAGTGATTGATAACATTATATTGGCTACCAAGAAAAAATGATTTAGAATTTGTATATTAGACTGACTAAGATGAGATATGCAATTACTTCTAAGGATGGGATATGTCACTGTCACTCTGTCTTATTAGAATATGAGCACAGTGAATGATACACAGTATAGAAAAGTAAAAAAAAAAAAACATGTTTTGAAATATCTGTTCAGTGTCTATATACAGAAAAAATCAGATTGAAAAATTTATTGATAAAATATCTGTGCTTTCATCTTTGTCTGAAACATGGCACTATACACAATATTTGAATTGTTATCCTATATTGTATTGCATGCTATATGATATTGTAGACAGACTATTCTATGAGCTTCAGCACATAAAATTGGAATTGGAAGGAGATTGGAAGATATTCTCCTTCACTTGTATCATTTAATGAATGACCCTGTTTTATGATTCCCTCCTTTATGTACTCTGTATTTATAATAGGGCAAGACAGTGTAAAGAACTCAACATGAGTTTATTGTTTTTAGGCCAGTTTGCTGGGATTTCTTGTCAACTCTCTCTTTTTGGATTGATATGGACTTTTCATTTTTGTATCTTGTTACCAGATTTTCTTTAAATCTTCCTTTCCATTTAATTCCTCCCTGAGGCAGAATTCTACTGTATGACATTTAATATTTGCTAGCCCATTCATGCACTGATGGTGTTGCCGTATGTCTGCCTCTTTGCTAATGGGATGTCAGACCATGCATTGTTTTACTTGGACATTATTAGGAAAGGATTAGAAACAGCTTCCATTGAAGTTTGTTATTTACATATTTCATTGTGTATGTTTGTTTTAAGAGAAGAAATTCAGAAAGGAAGTAAATTAAAATTTGTTTGAAAATACCGATAAAAAATAGAATGTTGTTGTACTAACAAATGTCCTCAAAAATTTATTGTGCCAAACAACCATTAGACTGTGATCACTGATTCTGTGAGTTAGAAATTTGGCAGTAGCACAAGGAGGTCACTTTTTCTGTGCTTCGGGACATTCTCAAATAACTGAAAGTTATTCAACCACTAGGGACCGAGAAGCAAAAAGATGGGAATCCATTTCCAGGGTGGCTTTTTCAGTCAAGTGTTTGGTTTCTAATGTGTGATGGTTGAAGTAAGGATTCAGGAGGTTCTCTTGAACAGGGAGTCTATGAGTGCCTGTGTGTCCTTACAGTCTCAGGTCTATTGCATTTCCTACATAAAAGTTTATCAACCTGCAACAGTAACTAAAAACAGTTAATAACATGAGAACTGCATGACTCTTTATAACCTAAAATTGGAACAAGGAAAGGATAAAGATGATATGAGATTTTTCAGATATAAAGTGTAGTACTACTTTGCCATGCAAAAGGGTAAATTTGAGGTGTTTCTTGGTAAATGGATGAATGTAAAACCATACTCTTAAGTGAAATAAATCATACATGTGAAATCAAATATCACATTGCCTCCCTGGTGAGATAAACTGAAAGAGTAAATAAGGTCCAAGATGTTCAATAAATATTGTGAAATTGGAATAAATTGTTCAAAAGGAAAGAAGAACTAGGATGGGGAAAGGAGAGAAGAAAAAAAGAGAAAAGGAAAAAAGGATTTAAAAAAGGATAGTATGGAAACAAAGCTTTGTAAATAGGAAGGGAAAGATAGATCAAAGAGGACAAGAGATTGGGGAAAAAAGGACAATCAAAATATATCATGAACAGGTACAAATTCCATATGATGAATATGATCATTACATCTAAAATGTACCAATTAACATAATTAATAAATAAATTAAACTGGAATGCATTTTCCTGTATTTTTTGATGAAGCAGTGATAGCCTCACATGTGTTCAAGGACAGGAGGCATAGTTCCTGCACCTCAACTGAAGAATATCTAAGAATTTTCTTTGATGTTTGATATCTAAATCTTATGTACAAACAAGGAGTTAAAAATTGAGTCTGTGTGTGTGTGTGTGTGTCTATCCATAACGGTTTGGCCATATCAATACTAATAATGCTAAGTAAAACAACGGTGACAAGTTATATGTGCTCATGTATAATTATAGTCAAGATTATAGGAAGACAAATATCTCAGAGTTAAAATACGCATGGGAGTAGAGTATGAAATACAACACTATAATCAAAATAAAATACTACATTTATTTACTAAATTAATAGTTTTGAGTTGATAAAACTTAATGAATGTTGGCTGAAGCATTCCCATTAACCAATGAGGGCTGATAATAGTGTTCATTAATGCAAATCTTAGAATATGTGATTGCCAGAAAACAGGAATCTTGTAACAGTCCTATATTTTGTCATAACATTTGCATAAATATTTAATGTAGAAGTATTTTCAGTACATAGAATTATATCCTTGTTACATTATTTCTAATTTTTAAAGATAAAAACCAGCATTTCAACCTTCAGAAGAAATGTTAAATCATGGTAATTAATAGTAAAAAGTGTAGTTATGAAATATGTTAATCAAAAGTATTTTAAAGTTACTTAATAATACTTCCAGTCATAGCATGATGAGACAAAACACAAATACATAAACTTGTGTTTGTGCATGTAATAATGCAGCACAGGAATTAGTGGTTTATTAATGGATCTATTTGGATAGAAAGACATAAATAAATGACAGATCAATATATTATGTGCAGTTATGGGGGATAGTTTTTGTAGTTACTGTGTAAGAGCATTATAAAAAATAATTTTAGAGGGTATTCCTGGTAGGTACCATGTTCTGTAGAATATATCTAAGTTTTATCTTATTTGTTCATTTTAATCAATGTCTGAATACTGGTTTGTATGATTAAGTCAGTAATATCATATTATATAGATAATTATAATTCTACCTATAATGTGGAGTGCTATATTCAAAATATGGCCAGTTACCTATTTAATTTATGACAGCAAATACAAAAATTTAGATCATGATATTTTAAAATCTTATATTTAATAGTGTATAATCCTCTCTACAAGTTCAGAAAATGTTCAGAGATATTATAATTTGCATGTGAGTTACAAGAATAGGAACATATACAGTATTTATATTCCAATTACCTAACAAAGTGCTATCCATGGATTTAAGAAAAGTGATAAAGGATTCAGTAATCAATATAATAATTTATTGTAAAACATTTGGTAAATGTGTGAATTTACAGGTAATTTTGAGCCATTACACACTAGTCCAGCATGCCTCTTAAATATAAAGACAATTTCTTTAGTTTGGAGATGCTTTGTCCCCCAGAGATTTATGTGTTGAGAGATTAGTCCTCTGGCAGAATGCATTGAGAAGGAGTAGAGTTTTGAGAGTGGAAGTGTTTAGATCATTGCAGGAATGTTCTTAGAAGGAATTATAGGACTCCAGCCTTTCTCTGCATTTCTGTTGGTCATATGATATTTCCTTCACACACATTCTTAGCATGATACAATCCAGGGAAAAAGACCCTCAACAGAGCTAAACTAAATCCAGCACTGTGTGCTTTAACCTCCAGAACTATGAGCTAAATAAACTTCTTTTCTTTATAAGTTTTCCTGCATCATGTAGTTCATTAGGATAATGGAAAATAGACTGATACAACTTTCCCCAAGTCATTATTTTAATTCCTATTGAATGTCAAAATGTTAGTCACTATAAATATCACCTAATCATCAATTCATCTATTGTTTATAGCTATGTAATTGCTATGAAAAAATTTAAAAGATGACAATACTTTACATGTAAGTATCAAAAAGTTATTAAGATAACCTAAGAAATTTGCCAGAATTCTGTTGGATTTGAAGATGGTGAGGGAGTTGGTAAGATTCTCTACATCTTAATAACGTTTTACACTGATTTGCTCAAGAGTTCATGGGTGAGCTTAACTTTTGTCAGTTGTTAGCTGTTATGTGGAATGGTAAGAATTTATATGTGTTTTGAAGAAAGCTTAAAGTTTGTCCTACAAGAGAAAAACTAGAAGATACTATATATGTTTTTTTCTAGGGAAACTATAAGGTTTCTCTTATAAAATGAGCAGAAGAAAAAAAAAGAACTCAGTCCTGAAATACAGATGGATAAGGATAAATGATAAATGGGCCTAAAGAACAGACAGTTATTGTGGGTTGAACAATAGATCTGCTGAGATAGTGAATGTCGGTGTAGTCATATAACAATCGGGAATATGTGAAAGTTTTACGTATTTCTAATGTGTTTTAAGTCAATCTGTTCATGCTATTTTCCTTTAAAATTTACATGCTTTTGTATTGCACTTATATTAAGAGTTGGATGCTTTCTTGTAGCTTGAAAAGTCAACACTTTACCTGCTCTATTTTTTTTAATTTTTAAATTTTTAAAAAAAGCAAAACAGAAAAAAAAGGGTAGAAATGATACAGAATTTCAAAAAAAAAAGTAGGGAATTAACAGTAGCTAATATGTTGCATATCATTTTATAAGTTGTTGTTCAGGGTATAAAGTCTAGGCACAAAAGTGATCAAACTATGACAGCACAAACTGTTCCTTTTGATGAACTAACAGAGATTAGTGGTAAAGAAAGTGCTCAAAAAGAATGAACATCTTGGATAGGGGAAAGTTAAAAAAGGAAGAAAGGAAAAGACGGTATGTATGTTGGTAAACACATATAAATGTATCTTTGTATATGTATGCTACCTGCTCTATTCTCTTGCCTTTTATGCAGCAATTGTTGGTGAATGTGATTCAATCTCATCTCCAACCACTCTGTCTCACGGATTACTGTGATGTTGCTTTGCTCAATTGTATGGCACAGATATCGTTTGTCTGAAAACTTTTCCCACCCCATAGTGCTAAGTTCCTAAGCATCCTTTGCATTTTAACATTAGAAGACCTTATTTTCACTGAACAAATTAAATTTCACCTGTGATATGCTCTACAAGGAATATCTTCATGTAGTGCATGTGTGGGTGAAATAGCAATTATACATTGTTAGAAGTTGAGTCCCCTAATAGTGATGTAGATAGGGGTGATGGGTTTTTATGAAGATAATTTTAGGAAGACAATGGAAGTGAAAGAGACAAGATATAAAGGGAAAACAAAAAAACATGCTGGAGAAAAGTTGATCTACTACATAGCTGATCCTACATTCTTCCAAGGAGGGGCTGTGTAACACCTTTTCAGTCAACATTTGGTGATAAGCATGATTTACTGAGAGCTACTCTCATAGATTCTACACCTAGTGAACTCCAACGTAGGCCAAGGGCAATAGTATGAGATGAGAACAACTGTGCGTGGTTATCAGGCAACCATTAAGATATGTAGGGGAATAATGCCTGACACAGCCATTAAAGTCTGTCTAGGTAGACAGGGAACTAACAGCATTCACCACATGTTTATCTAAATGCTCTTTTGGGTAATGTGTATCTTTCTAAATCTATAGAATGAAAGCTATGAAAACCAATATGATGTTTGCTTTTATTTGACACTTTACTCTTTGCACACATTACTAGGGCAGACACAGAAGTTAGTTATATAAATAAGGGAAGGATCAGTCCTCACCTTCATTTGGTAAACTTAGATAATGTAAAATTGTAGGAAATTCAAATATTTTTAAATTTTTAGCTTATGAAGATAACTGATAAATTCAACAAGTGATTGTCTAGAAACTTAGTAAAAAGATACAAATAATTTTTCCTCCACAAATACAGTAAATCATAGAATACCATAATTAAAGTGGTCATTAAATGTATAGGGACAATGTACCAATAAATGCTTGGTATTTCTATTCTGTGTCTGTGTATCCCTGCATTAACCCTTCAAGTTTTAAGACCAAATCAAGACAATCCAACATCCCAGATGTTAGATATTCTTTATTTTACTCTATTGGTAATACAGAAAGCAAATAATGACTAAATCTTAATATTGAGTTTTAGCTTAGAGCAAAACTATGAATTTTATCCTGCCTTAGTTTAATTAGTTGTTTAATCAGTGCTTTATCTACCTGTACACATCTGAAAGAAAGAGTACAAAACTTAATGAGGGATAAATAGAAATCTTTGAATAAGTGTATTTGTTCCTAGAAATAAATGTATTTAATAAAATGACATTATTCGGTATGGAGAAATTAGGGCAAATGCCTCTTCTTTCATTTTGCACAAATGAAAAGCATTACTAATACACTGGCATTTCCCTGCTTCACTTAGATGTGGCAAGAGCTGTCCCATAATTGCTTGCCACTTAGTTACCTTCAATCAATCAACTTTGTCAATCATAGTAGAGTAACTTGGCTCTCTGCTGAAAGGGAGAAACTTGAAATCCTACTTGGTGCTGTTGTCATCTAAGAAACTGAATAATTATCAAAATTGCAGATGACACATACACCCAGAATAAATATAATGAAAACTTAAATTGTGGTTTGGGTACATAGTAGAAGACTGTATGGCAATGAGGCTGGAGAAATGATAATTGCATATTACACAGCAGGGTTACAGATACTGCTTTTGTCAGTACTTGAGTAAAGGAAAAGGAGGAAGCAGAGCTGAAAACAAGGAAGCTATATTTTGTTCCAGTCTCAACTAACATTTCTACCAAAACTTCAAAGGAATTCGAAGAAAGATTGGCCCATTGGAGATTACTGGAACTGAAACAAGATGGCCGACTCTATGCATTCTTAAGTTCGTCAGCCCTTAGGTGCTGGCCAGCTGGGAGAGTGTCCACAAACCTAGGTTTGGTAACTGCTGTCATTTTAGGAAAGGGAGCTGACATCTCAGAGTCGTTCTCTGCAAAATTCCAACAATTTGGGTATTAATAAATCCTTTATTCCTGGAGAGAATTCTGGATATGAGTGGTGCATCATGACAATCAGGCAATGATGTGAAAGGAATACTTGTAAATATCCTGAACAAAAGGCCTTAGATAGAAATAATAAATTATTGTGACGTCATTTGTATGGAAAATGCAATAGGATAATCATCGTACAGTGCATAAATCAGGACGGTGATTACTATTGATAGTACACAGAAAGGATTATTCATAATTTGTCCCTTTACAAAAGTGATGTGCATGAGTGTATTCAGTCAGCCAGGATCAGGCTGGTTTATAAGAAGGCACATCTCCGTCAATCTTACCTTCAGCAATTAAGCATATGTTGGAGAAGAAATGCAAAATGCATTGCTAAGTAGGCACATTCTTCTCATAATGGAGATAACATAATTTTAAGGCCATGATGTTTGGTAGCATTTTTACCTCAGAAAAATATATTTAGCAAACATTTGCTATTTGGCCTTTATTTCCCAAACCTTCACTATGTGTCAGACACTGAGTCATTTCTGGAGTGGAGAAAATGATGAAGGATATGCCCCTGACCATGAATAACCCAAAGCCTCAAAAGGAAGACAAGTAAATTATTGTGAGCCAATGATATGGATGCTAATTATTAGTAGGTATGTGGTGCTATGTACTGGCGATGAGAACGTAACCCTATCACTAATTAAAGATATTATTGGGATCAGTATGAGGCACTTTAAAGAAGTTGCTGCTAAAATGTGTTAGAAAGCATTAGGATTGGAAAAATGAAAGAAGAGTAAATACAGGTTGGGTCTGGAGTGAAACAGAAAAGGGTAAATCCAATCACAATTTTAAAACACTTGTTTAAGCCCGCGGCTTTGCTTTCAACGTAAGACATGGGAACGTCTCATTACTTAAAGCTCTGATTTCATGTTAAAATGTTATCCCAGCTTTCTTCTCCTGGACAAGTTATATTTTTCCAAGGTGTTGAAAAATTGCATCCTATATCTTTCTTCACTATTGACAAATGGTTAAATGGGAAGGAAGGTCAGAAAAGAAAATCAATGCGATTTTACAGTCCTCATTGCTAGGTCAGCCATGTCTTCCCAGTGCATAGGCAAGCGGGTTTCCTTGCTTTGAGCAAGGCTTTTAAAAGGTTGTTTGCTGGCTGACCTGTCAGCTCAGGAGGAGGAAAAATTGGTTTTCAAAATCTATCTTTACTGCAAAAAAAATAAAAATAAAAAAGTAAAACCTCATGTGCCACATCTATAATTCTATTTTAAATTATCATCATTAATACTGAATTAAGCAGGATACAGTGATCATTCTCATTTAAAATTATTTTAAGAAACTAAAAATTTGCAGCTGGAAGGGTCTTTGGGGATTATCCATGTCAAATAACCTTTCTCACTTTATTTTATAAAAATGAAAATTTTTGCAAAAAGAAGCCAAATGACCTGCTCCAAGGTGACAGATTAACCTGGCAGTCAGACCTGAGCTCAGTCCCAAAAGAATGCATTGAGAAGTCCAGGTATTTGAATTTACAGGGCCAGTTCGAGTAGTTTATTTTGAATACCAATTGTTTACTCCTTTAAACTGGAAACCTTTTTATGTTAAAGCTTTGGTATAATTATAATACCGTATCTATTTATGTGTTGCTATTTCTGTGTGTAAGGGTGTGTTTTTGGGAACAACTACTTTTCATGCCTTCTGATCAGATCACCCCAGACTGGTGGCTCTTTACACTAGCTACACATTGAACCAAGATAGCTTTTGAAAAAGCAATGTCCACACTCTGTTCCTCAGAGATCTTAATTGCTTGAGATTGGTTTCTGGCATCTATGAATCCCTGAGGTGAGTCTAACACCATTCAGGATAAGAAAAAACAGCTCTCATCCAGCCTCCTACTCTGGGTTCAGTTGTGCAGAAGTTTCTTCATATTTATGAGCTATCTATACTGCTAAATATTTAACAGTGTCTTCACATGGACTAATACTTAAGTAAATCTATGTTAAAAATAAATGTTATGTCACTATGATAAATGATAAACAACTACTGCTTTGAGAAAATGAAATAAATGTGACAGAAGGAAAACAATATTACTAATTACTGACTAGATGCCATTTCTCATGTGAGATTTTAATTATGAAGCCCGGTTCTTTGCCACATTTGTAATTAGCTCATATTAGGTAAATGTTAAAATCAGTCAAATGACAGAGAGCAAGACATTCTTTTTGATATTAGTAAATGGATTACGAGCTACAGATGAAAGGAACACTTTTCTCAAAATCTCTTATATAAAAAAATCCTCTCAAAAAATATCCTCACAGTGGCAGGGATAATTGTCTGACACATAAGGAATTTACCTTTTAACCAATAGCATAAAGTAGAAGGAGTTTCTTTCCATTTCAGGATGTGTATAAAGTCATTGAACTTGAGTCTTGGACTTTTTATTCTCAACTTGGCTAAAGGTCATCTTTCACTGAATAAGGTTTGTGACTATTCCTCCACGTTCAATTCCTCTAGTAGGTTGCTTCTTCTTTGAAAGTGAAACTATGGCAAAATGGGGCATGATATATTCAATTCGTTCCTTTATTTCTCCAGAGTTTCTAAAATTAGCCTGCTACAGTTTTCAGGTTTATGTAAATTGCTTTAGAGTTGGGTTTGAAGAATTCTAAGGAGAATTTGAACCTGGAAAATGAAGTTGGCTGCTTTCTACTGTCTCATAACTGAAAATAAATGTAAATGAAAGAGGATCCAAGTGAACACATAGTCCATGGAGGCATGTTCTAACAAAAAAAGCTCTTCAGTGATCACCATAAAAAGGGAAACAGTGAAGATTTGTCACAAGGGAAGGTGTTAAGGGGAAGTCCAGCATCCGTGTGACAATCAAGTTATATGGTCTACTTGATTGACCCTTGAGGTGCCTATTATAAGATAAGTAAATCACACTTTTGAGTTTACTAGGCAGATCATGGAGGCATGACTTGGGGTACAATATACGGCATGTGGCCTCTTCCCTTCTGGAGTTGTTTCCCTACTCTATGTCATGGCCACTAAGGCTTTACCACACCCATCTGCCTTGATATTCCCACCTTGCAGCCACTCAACTGTGGACTCTAACCTCTGAAACCAGGAGTCAGGTGAACCTCTTTTCTTTAAACTGTGAGTATTGGGTATTTTGTCCAGCAACAGGAAAGTTCACTAACACCATCAGTCACAACTCAGAAGTGTATGTCACACACTTTTGCATCAGAGTTGTAATTCTAATGCTTTTTAGAGGATCCACTTATAATGACATCTTGTGTTTGGAGAGCCTTAACGGATCTTATCAAGACAAAGCATCCTAACTTGCATCCTTACAGCTGCAGCTTGATATGATTTACAATGAAATACCCTAGGTGGCTTGTCTGTTTAGTTTTACCTATCTTTTTTCTGTTCACTTGGTCTCCATTTTTGCTTATATTAATTGATCAGGCATCACTACTACTTCTTTCATATACAAGAAAACAGTTAATGTGAGACACCTCTTTTTATTTGAAATGATATATGTACACCCTCAACTCAAAAGTTACTCCTCACCTTCATCTTCCAGAAAAGGATGGGACTTCCTAAATCCTTTCCCCTTCACTCCTGGGAGCAGGTCTGCATCAAAAATTCTGGACAGATATGATGCAGATTTGCCTGGATGTACCTAAGTGATATTCTCTGCTCATAGGGAGTATGAGCGACAACGGGAATTAGGGATAAGTCCCACTTATAATAATGGATGCATATCTCAGAGTTAATTTTCCTTCTCAAAATTCCCTACAGAAACAACCACAGGTCATATATTTTCTCTATTCAATAAACACTTCACAAGGATTTACAGGGTAAACTAATTTTAAGGAAGTGGACAATGTCAGTTAACAAGGTACTTCCCTGCTCTTTGGAGCCATGATTCTTGAATTTAGCTACACATTTTTATCATTTGAAAGAGGCTTAATAATAGCTTAAATCTGCTAGAGGTGTATTAAATCCGTATATTCAGGATACAACTTAACATGACATATTTTAAACTATCATGACTAAATACATAATAATTTTATAACTCTGTACTTTAGAAGTATTGTGCATCCATTATTATTTAGGGTTTTGTATTTTTTCGCATTTTATTTTAGCTCCTAAAGACACTGTATGAGTTACCCTTTAACTGGCCTTTTAATATTTTCACAGATTTCTGACAATAGGTGGGAAGCACTATATAGAAATCTGCAGGCATACCTCCAAAACTATTTTACACCTCTTAAGATATAAGATTTTTTTTCTCTATGATCTTTATAATCTTCTTCAAATTTGAATTATAATTTTACTTCCTTTCCTGTTGGGCTTCAAACTTTTAATCTCTTTCCATTTTATGCAGACAGCAAAGCTCCACATCGCTAAA
>RJWM01035093.1:0-19162 GCA_004363535.1 Dasyprocta punctata | reverse complement strand
AAAAAAAAATAAAAACTTCAAGGGATTCAACAAACCTTTGCTTCTTTTCCCACCTCTCTAGCCGGTCCCTTGGGGGCCACCAGTTCAGGTGCATTTCCAGAGTTACATTCTCTTGCAGATCATTAGTGGACGACACCTTAGTCCTGCCCAGGCTGCTGGAGGGAAATATCATTCAACTGGTACACAGCTGACTGCAGAACTCTGGAAGCTGGGAACTCCGGAGTCCAGGAGGTCTCCACTTGAAGCCCGGGAGACCTCTCTTTGATTTGCAAATGGTCCCCTGGCTCTGCCCTCACACAGTGGACCCAGCAGACAGCTCATGGGTCCTCTATTCAGGCTCTAACCTCATCCCTCCAGCCTGGTCATTGTCCAGACCCCCACCTCGCATCCAGACCACACACTGACCACCAAATCACAACGCACGCACCTTGGAGAGACACAGATGCTCCTTTAAGAGCAGTTACTTTCGTCTTTCTTAACCCAAATGATCAACAAGGAAAATCACCACATACTCCTCTACATTGGACATTTACTTGGAGGTTATCTCATCATTTTTCCAAAACAACCAACATTTTCTATATATAAAATGTGCATTTTAAAAAATGTTTCACAGTGTCCATAATGCATTTAACTGTATAGTCTTAAGACTGCCATTTCACTTTTCTACATTTTTCTATCACTAGGATTTTAATACACATTCCTCTGTATGCTTCTTTTTGCACAAGACTAATGATATAAGCAAGAATAAATTCTAAAATTTATATTATCAATTAAATGTTGAGGGAAATTTCCAACTCAGCTTCAAAAGTTTGTAACAATCTACCTTCGCACCAACAATGAAAAAGAGTAATAATTTTTCCTCCATCATCCTAACTTCGCACATTCTAAACAGGCTTCATTTCTTTATAACTAATGGACAAGAAAATAGTACCCAATTTTATTAATTTGCATTCTCATACTTTCCTATGTATTAAAATTTTCCTCTTTATGTTTGTACTACTTATTTGTATTTCATCTTCCTTAAATTGGTTTTTCAACTTTAAATTACTTTTTCAAATTATTTGAAGTTTTTGAGGCTCATTTGTTTGCTTTTTGTTGAAATTGAAATCTTTTCCCTTCTTTATTAAAAAGCAAATACTTTCACCAGTCTGTTACTTTCTTACTTTTACGTAAAATTATTTGTATTTTTTGTGGAGTCCAAATTCTCCATTTTATACTTCATCCAAAAAGCTATTCTAAAATTAAACTTTCCTACCTATTTTTGTCTAATATTTTAAATTTTTGCAATGTAAGTTCTGCTCTTTGACCAAGCTGGAGTTGCCACCGAGCGATTCCTGGGTCTCGGTGGTCACAGTGTTGCAGCCAGACAAGGACACCTGCTGGGAAGACCCGCACCCCGTTCAGTGGTCTGCACATTTCCAAACCCTTGCATCCTCCCCAGTGCTGCCTGACGCCTGCCCTGGGCATGGGTAAGGCCCGCCTTCCTCCCACTGGGGCTGACAGCTCCTCCTGGCTCTCCTAGGCTGGTCGCTCTGGCAACCTGGAGATGGTAAAATGCCATGTTCGGTCCTTTCAATGTGTTCCAAGTCTACATTCTCTCCCTGTGTGATTTCATCAAGCAAAATGCCTGAGTCTCAACATGACCAAAATTACATTTATTTTGCACTCACTTTTGACTGAGTGTTTCACCCACATACCTGCAGCCCCTCGATTCAGTCCAAAGCTGGAAGTGGCTTTCCTGGATTTGTATCGCTTTCCTTCACTCCTCAGCTGCGTCAGCTTACACAGGTGCTTAACACCCCTGAAAAGCAAGGCTCAAGAAATACCCACTTCATCGCATTGTTAGCAAAATTCAGAGGGAACATACAAAGGCCTGAATGAGCCTTTACTAGATGTGTCAGCTTTTATCATTATTCGATATCATTATCTGTTGAAGTGACCAGCATTCTTTCCAGTGTTTTTACTCTGGAAATAATCTTTTTAAGAGTTTCTATGCTGAAAGGGTTAGGATTTTCTCTTGTAGCAGTGAGGACATTTAGTCCAGGGGACCGTCTCAGAAAGGAGACCCAGAGTTCTGTGGGACAGAAAAACCTGATGGAAATGGCTACAGATGTGAATTTTTGCTCCCAAGATATTACACCTGGGCACCTGGGAAAACTTTGAGAATGAAAGCAAGTGTGTCAACAGTTACCACTTCGGTTTCGCCTTCCTGCATTCTTCCACTTCCTACTGCAGGTCTCCACATGCACAGATACTGGACCTCTTGATGAATGTTCTCTGTCACTTCCATCTTTTTCCTTTTACATTTTGTTCTTTTTTTTTTTTTTTTTTTTTTTTTTTTTTTTTTTTTTTTTTTTTTTTTTTTTTTTTTTTGCGGCACCGGGGATTGAACTCACAGCCTCGCGCCTGCCTACATTTTGTTCTTAAAAACCTTCCCACTTTACTGTTCAGATCACTAACAAATCCTTAAGCCGTGTAAATGCTGCTTTTGGATAGTATTCCTTCTCCATTTTTACTTATACTTTCCCGAACAACTTAGATTGCTGTTTTTACATAGTCTATCCTAATTTATCGTATGGATAATACTCTTCAGTGATTCAGTCATATTCTTTCTAGGGTCCTCTCTTTTTATCATCCAAGAGAAAATGCACAAGATAACAACAGATGAGTGGATTCAGACTATTACAGCAGTGAGGACATCTAGTCCAGGGGACCATCTCAGAAAGGAGACCCAGAGTTCTGTGGGACAGAAAAACCTGATGAAAATGGATTTTATCTCAAAATACATGGTGGTCACCTGAGCTTAGCCACTCCTCAGAACACAAAAGATGCATAATTTTCCAAACCTTTCTTTGCTACTTTACAAAAACAAAGGACTCAAAACCCATTCAACATCATTAACTATAATAGTTCTGGTTTTTTTATTTCATCTGATGGTTGAACTTGGTACCTTGCTTTTATGCTACTGAATTACCATAAATGTATAATAATTCTGTCTTCTGTGTCCATTGCATATATGCAAGTGAAAGGAGAGGATACTTATAACAGTATCCATTAGCTATTTTCATTAGTCTCGTGAATCATCATAGATGCTACCACATTTGTTATCAATAATAACATAGCTGACTAGGACTTAGAAGCAAATATGTAAGCCAATATTCAGGATGTCTTTGTTTCTTGACTTTACTGAGGTTTGTTTGGCTAAATTTATTCTAGTGCTTCTTTAACATCTTCCAGCTATGAAAATACAGCCATGAATTAGCAACCCCATGGGGCAGAGAAACAGCGAGGGTCCCCTCTTCTGTTTTTTTTGCAGCCCTATGTGAAGTGGCACCAGGGACACACGTAGAACTCCAGGTGTCTTCTTCCATGTGTGCCACAAAACTACACACAGCCCCTTCGCCTAGCTGGCTGCAGGAGCCCACTTACACACACAACAGTCCCAGCTCGGTGTTCATGTTATCTTAGTACTGAAGACAATCAAGGCCCCTGGGCTTACTCTGCCTTACTCCCCCCAGCCTCCAAGATCTGAAGGCTGTGCAGAGGTCTCCAGATGTTGTTAATCCTACAGTAATCCCAAAGCATGTCAGCAATGCACCTAGGGTCTGCATTCACAGTGGGTGTCCCAACCACCTCTGGAACACTCCTGGGGAAATGACCTGCTCCTCCACGCCAGACAGCCGTCCGGGAACCTCTGGATCAGAACACACACATTCATGCTTAGTTGTGGCAATCTAATGATCATGTAAGGGGGGACCTGGCCAAGATCCCCAATCTCCCAAATGAGTGTACGGGGAAGGCTTAAATAAATGAGACGAGTAGTAGGACTTTAGGGCTTCAGGAGGATTGAAACCCTCCAGCAGAGTTCAAGACTCTGAGGGCTGAGACAAAGAGCTTCTCTGGGCGGCCCATATCTATTAGGTTTTCAGAAAAAGAGAAGGGGCACTGAAGAAAGTATAGGAACTGAGCTGGACCTTGGGAGTCACTTCAAAGACTTCTCCAAGTAGTAAATTATGCCAATTTAGGAGACTGTTCTATCTCCATGATGACATTTATGGTGGGAACGAGACAACAGGAGTGAGATGCCTGCAGCTGCAGCCTCTATCTACCTAATTGGGGTTGGAGCCAGGCATCCTCAGCTGTGGCTTTACCTTGCCCTTTGAGGTGTCTCTGGCATCACAGGCCACTACAGGTCTCAGTCAGGACCAATGATTCATAGAGGTGAATGAACCCACTGCCCATCTCCAGACAAAGGGCAAAGGCCTAGGACAGACTCACAGATAAACACAGAAAGCCAATTAGTTAATTTTAAATCCTGCTCAGAGCCACTTTGTAGTGATCTCCATCAATCATGCTAAAAACAACTTTAAAATTCAGATAAAGGGCATAGAGGAAAACCTCTTTCCCTGATTTGGAGAGAAAGTGAAGTAAAGAACAGAAATCCCAGACACTGAACAAACTTCCCATGGGGCCTCTGCTAATTCAGGGCCTTAGGCCAAAGTCTGAGATCCAGATGAGCACAACAAAAAGAAAAGGAGAAATCTGGAAAACGCAGCTTGGCAGGGCCAGAGAGGGTCATGGGAAGACACCTAAGAGGTCAGGATTCTCACGAGCAGCAAAACCAGTGAGCCCCCGCTTGGACAGCATAGTCTTCTAATGTCAGGTGCCGAACCCTGCAGTGCTTGGGAGAGAAGCAGAATCAGCTGAACCAAAGGCGACACTGGTGAGACCTCAGAAAACAGGGACCACTCAAGACCAAACCCTGCGTCCAGAGCCACCTCCAGAGATGGAGAGAATCCAGGAGGAGCATGAGAAAACCTTCAACCATTCAGAAGGACACGATGCTGGTTAGATTAAGATTATTAGCTCCACTCTATCTGCAGAAGGAAATACCTACAAATCCCTGCAGTGTTTCTAACATGACACATAGAATTTCAAGCAAATAGATATTGCAAATCACTTCAAAAATAAAATAAAATAAATAAATTTTAAAAGTTTTTTATGGTGCACGCCTTTAATCCCAGCACTCGGGAGGCTGAGGTAGGAGGAGCGTTGTGAGTTCGAGGCCGGCTTGGGCTACAACATGAGCGCAAGGCCGGCCTGAGCTACATAGTGCGACCCTGCCTCAAAAAACCAGGGCTGGGAGTTTGGCTCAGTGCCTTAAGCACCTGCCCTGGCAGGCGCGAGGTTGTGAGTTCAATCCGCAGTGCCACAAAAAAAAAAAAAAAAAAAAAGAGTTTTTTAAAAATCACAGAATTGCAGAGGTGACAGTCTACCTATTGGAATTTCAAATCACAAATTTAAGACACTATGTATGATATGTTTTAAAATAGAGGAAAGCTTTTTTAAAATACTTTAACAAACTATTAGAGAAATATAAAATACCTTTTGCTCAATCCCATAAAAAAGAGAAAGAAAACCAACAAAAGGTAAATGCTTCAAATGGAAAATATACTTTTAAAAACTTAAATGTTCAATAATTATATTAAATAAAAATTCCCCAGATAGTTTAATTAAAAGTCAAAAGTTGTCATATTGTTTTAAAAATAGCCATATGCTGCTTACAGGAAACATATTTTAAATATGTCAATCCCATGGATGAACCCAGCCTGGCAGAGAACAAAGAAGAAGGAATTTATTCAGGGCACACGTGCAGTTCCCAATCTGGGACTCAGAGTCAAGCAGTCTCGGCTCTGTGCTCCAATGCTTTAGAAAATGAAGGCCTTGATTAAAGCAGAAATGATTCTTGACCAGGAAGTGGCCAGGGGTGGGCACAGGGTGGGCAGCTGTCCTGGCTGAGCAGGGACAAGCATCCCAGAAAGGGATGGAGGGGGCACAGGCTCCAAGGGTGGCCTGCCAGCCCGCACCTGCCCTGTCGCCCCCACCCCAAACCCTGCCTGCACACTCCCTGCCCCGCCGTGCCCAAGCATACCCTGCCCCCCCTCCTGCCCTGCTCTGTCCCCTTCCTGTGAGCTCCTCCAGCTGCAGGGCCAGGCCAGGCCTAGACCTCTAAATACTATCTTAAGAAGGCAGAGCCCGCCCTATGAGTCGGTACCATGCACAGGCTGATGCAGAGAGATCCAGATGCCGGCCTTTTCCCATGAGTCAGTGCCATTCGATGTCTGTGGGGGAAGAGAACAAGAAGCCAACAAGAAGCAAACCCTCCCTGCAAGTCAGTGCCATGCGTGGGCTGACTAGGGGAGAGTTAGACGTTGGCCCCTTCTGGTGCACAGGCAGGGAGACAAGAAGAGCCAGTGTTCTCTCCCCCCAACCCCAATAAGCCACTGGCTGATCCAGAGAAACATAGGCTGTGATGATAGCTATTGAGGTAAAATACAACTTAATGCTGTAGTGTTTAGTGTTTCACTGACTTTGGAGGCCTAAAGCTGGTCATCTGATCATCTATTCAGAGGGTAATAATATGCAGTGTGGCATATATGGGGGATCTCCTTCTGAAGGTGGTAGCCATTGTTAATTACCTATCATCTTGTTTCAAAATCCTCTATCATTCTCATTGCTTTGTTGGGTTGGGTTTTATTCTGTTTTGCTTTGTTTGATTTAATTATATCCAATGGCATGGGCAGCTATTTCAAAGATAACAAGATATATCATGGTAGCCATTTTGGATTCACTCTTATCTTGTTTTGAAGTCCTGTATTGCACTCATTGTTTTGTTTTTATTGGTTCTATTCTGTTCTGTTTTGTTTGATTTTACTATGTCTGATGGCATGGGCACTATTTTGAGGACAACAAGAGGCATTGTGGCAACTGTTGTTGATTTCCTATTATCTTGTTTTGAATTCCTATATCGCTTATACTGTTTTGTTTTGATTGGCTTTATTCTGTTTTATTTTGCTTGGTTTTATTCTCTTTAAAATTACAAAAAATAAAAATAAATAAATAAATGCAAAAAAAAAATGGACTTCCCAACAGAGGCACTACCTCTTTAGTCTACGTTTTTTACATCAGGAAACATACATACAATTTGCCTACCAGAGAAATAATGCCCTAGATCTGTAGTACTCATGTTATCAGAGAATAACACTGTTCATGAGAATTATTTATTACTTACAGGCATTCATGGGAAGTGAGCTCTCATTTCCCAAGTATTCCTGCCCACAGGGCAGAGGCACAGTCAGAGGGTGCCCCTTGCTCTGGCACAGGCCTGGTGGCTGCCGCTTCTCTTAGTCTAAGCTGTGCCTTCACCCTGGGCTGGTCACCACGAGGGCTGAGCAAGTCCCAACTATGCTCAAGGAGGCACTGCTGGTCCTCCAGCAGCCAAGAGCAGGAGATGGGGAGGAGAATGAAAGTGGCGTCAGTACTGTTCCCATTGTGTAGCTGAGACCAAGGAAAATGTTCTTCAGAGATACTCCAGAGCAGAGCCAGGCCGCACGCTTGTCCACAGCCTGCAGGCAGGTCGGGGAGCTCAGGACGGTGATCCTCTCCTTGGGATGAGGCGAAACAGCTGTCATTGTCTGATTGGCCACATCATAAGTAGAAGAAAAACTAAACCACTGTGCTGGACTGAGTGGTGGAATGTTGGCGATGATTTTCATTTTTTTACTTAATGGTGTATGAATAGGTGAAAGTTATTATATGAAAAGATTTATATTATATTATCTGATAAATGAAGATTTAAGATTTTAAAATAGCAGTAGTGTCTACTTAATTTCTTCCCCAATGATCGACACTGAGTCCCTCTACTTTAGATCCAAAATGAATATTTTTAAACTATTTCCCACTCACATTTTTATCCATTTCTTCATATTTTATCTATAATAATTAGTATCAAAAATTACAGGTAACAGTTATATTTACTGCAATGACAGTTTGTCAAGAACTGGAAGTGAATGTCACTCTAAAAAGCAAGGCATTTTTTACTGTCACTCTATCTTATTTTCAGGTTTAATCTTTCTAGCCTGGATTCATTTACCCTTTTAAATTTTAACCTTACTCTACAGTGAAGGGTGTTGAATACCAGGCTTTCTATTTTTATAAAACATTGTCAACTCAGACTCACATTTAAACTAAAAGGAAATTTCATTTTCCTTGTATTTTTTCCCTCAAACCTTAGTTCATTCTTAGACTTTATTTTCTTAATGCTATTATTATAGGTTGGCCTTGCCCTTGGAAATAGAAGATGACTATACTATTGCAAATATAATTGCATTTTATTCTTACTTTGTTTCAGAGTTTTATCAAGAAGACTCAATCAAATATTCATGGATAGTCTATAATTACACCCAGACACCAATTGTTTGTCCATCAGATAAATGTGCTTCTAATTAGATATGGAGAATACTGAAAATACATACCAATCATTTTCACATTTACTGAAATTTTCTTCTTTCTATTCCGAACACAGCATTGCTCTGCAATGAGCATCCATCTGTTATAGTGAGGAAAAAATGTAATCTTAGGCTCTTTAGATCTTATTTTCCCATTAGGCCATACAAGGAAAGAAAATGAGTTCTAGGCCATACTTTTGATTTATTGCAGAACTGAACACATTTACACAGGGGAAAGTGCTATTTTAATTTTACACACTTCAATAAACACATACATATGTTCAACCTTTAGACAGTGTCATCAAGATGACTGAGGGCTCTGGAAATAGAGTAAAAACATGTATAAAAGTTTCACTTTTAGTACTATTGTTCAGAACTCTACTATGTAAAATTAATAGTAGATTCCTAATACTTTGTTAAATTTTTTTCTTAAAACTCTCTTAAATTTAGCCTTCCGAGACTATTTCCATACTACACTGTAGTATCTTTTCTCCATAGTGCCATCATGCCCATCATGCTGGCCACACTGGAACAATATGTTAGGGATTTTTCAAAACATTGTATTTTTAAGAACAGTTTTAGGTTCATAGAAAAATAGAAGAGTAGACACATATGCCATCTCCCCGTCCCTCTGTTCATAACCTCTTGCCTTCTTAACATCTCCCACGGCAGTGACACGTTTGTCACAATCGATGAGCTTACATTATCACCAGGAATCCACGTTCCCTTAGGGCTCTTTCCTGGTGACGTGCATTTTGTGGGTCCACGCAAGTGTCTAAGACAGGTATCACCATGGTGGAGGCACAGTGGTTTCACCAGAGCCCTCCCGTTGCACTAAGAGAGCTCGGTCTGGGAATTCCTTCCACCTCTTACCTGCCTGTCACTGATCTTTTCCTGTCTCTGTAGCTTCTCCATTTCCAGAATCACACTGTAGCTTATTCAGATTGGCATCTTTCACTTAGTAGTCTTCATTTAATTTCCTTCATATCTTTTATGCCTTGACTGATCATTTTTAATACTAAATAATATGACCAGGTCTGAATGCATCAGAGTTTATCGATCCATTCATCTACTTAGGGCCATCTTGGATAACACCAAGCTTCAGCAATGATGAATGAAGCTGCTGTGAACATCTATTAGGAAGTTTCTTGTGGACTCTTCCTAGGAAATGCCAAGAAGTGGGATTGCAGGCTCACATGGGAGGAATTGATTAATTTTATAAGAAACCGTCGAACTGTTTTCCATCATGGCTGCACCATCTTGTAGTTGTACCGTGGTAAATGAAAGTCCCTGTTCCACACCCTTGCAGTCATGCTGTCCGTGTTCAGGGTGCCGACCCTTCTCATTGAGGCAGAGTGACGGCTCATGGTTCTTTAGGTCTGCATCCCTGTAACCATGTGAATTTGAGTCTCTTCTCAAACACTTATTAGCTGCCTACCCATCTTCTTTGGTGAGGTGTGCTATGCTCTTTGTCTTTTTGGGGAGAGACAGGGCTGGGGTGCTGGCAACTGAACCCAGGGCTGCGTTCATGCCAAGCACACATTCTACCACCAACCTTCATCCCTGGCCCTCAGCACATTTTATGCGATGTGCATCTCATGCTGAGTTTTAAGAATTTACTATATATTTTTTATAGCAGTCCTGTATCAGCCATATCATTTGCAAACACTTCCTTTTAGTCTATAGCTTTTCTTTTCATTTTCTGGACAGTACCTCTGGAAAAGCAATTTTCAATTTCAATGAAGTTTTGATTATTAATTATCTTCCAGGAATTGTGTCTGTGGTATCATATTTAAAATGTCATCAATGACCCCATGATTACTTAAAATTTTCTCCTACATTATCTTCTGTGAGTTTTATAGTTGGAGCACTTTATGCTGAAATAGTTGGGTCATTTCATACTGAGACCTGTGGTGAAAGGTGCAAAGTCTTTGTCTAGATTTCTTTTTCTATGCAAGAACATCTAGTTTTTCTAGAGCCAGCTGCTGAACACTGCCTCTGCTACTTTGTCAAAGGTCAGCTGAGTATTTCGGTGGGTCTATTTCTAGGCTCTCTATCTAATGTTTCACCAGTGCCACTTTGTCTTGATTACTGTAACTTTTTAGTAAGTTTTGAAGGAAGCTAATGTCTGTCCTCTGGATGACTTCTCCTTAAGTATTGTAGAAGTTATTCTGAATTTTTCTTTTCCAAATAAACTGTATAATAATTCTTGGGCTTTTGATTAGGAGTACATGTAATCTCTAGATAAATTTGGGAACAATGGGTCTCTTGACAATATCTTCTTGTACATGAACAGAGACTATCTGTCCTTATTTGTAGTTATTCTTGATTTCTTTCATGAGAGTTTTGTAGTTTTTCTCAGGTAAGCCTTGTACATATTTTATTAGATATATACCTAAGTATTTAAATTTTGTTCTAATACTTAGGTAATACTAATAGAAATGATACATTTTTAAATTTCAAATTCCACTTATTATTTACAATTATATAGGTCAGAAGTTGACATTTATAGATTAACCTAACAGATTTATAGATTGACCTTATATCCTTTGCCTGTGCTATCAAAGTTTACTAGTTTCAGAATTTTTTTCAGTCAATTTGCTTGGATTTGTTACAAATACAGGCAATCACGTCATCCAGTTTTAGTCCTTTTAGTAGTGCTAATATGTGCATGAATTATTCCAATTTTTTTCTTTAGTAAAGTCTTGGATGGCATTATTGCTAAGACTACAAACCAGATAAAGCATTTTCCCATGTATGTATCTGTTTAAGAAATTGTGATTCTTGTCATCATAGATTTTTTAAAAAAATATTAGCACATTGTGTTTCTTCATACTTAAGAATTAGTTACTCTTTTAGCCAAAAAATACATTTTGAATGATAATTTCCTTAATATGCCTTCCCCTTAAAGCCCCAAGTTACATGTAAGCATCAGTGACCTTAAATACCCTATGTGCCCATTAGGAAAGTCTTTTATTTTTAAAAATTTGGATTTTTTTTCTTTGATTTAGTGTTGTTTTATTTTCTTACATACTGTTTCACCTCCACCTAATGCTTTCTTTCTAATTTATAATAGCTAACAGGACTACTGTGAATCCCTTACCCATTTTTCAAATACTGTTACCTATTTGTCTCATGTATCTGTTTCTTTATTCTTCACACATGAGTTCCCCACATAGTTTCTATTTTACTTGCTTTCTATTGGCCTCATTTTGTTTCCATTGCACTTGTCATCTATTTGGAAATAGTATCTTGTAACCTCAGACTAAGTTAGTGAGGAGTCTGCTTGGATGTGACATTTGGAGAATGCTCTATATATTAAAAACACTTTCCATTTGCATTGGAGGCTCAGAAACAATCAGTAAGAAATAACTGCTGGAGTAATATATGCTAAACCAATGTACGTGTCATCTTTCACTTCTTATTAACTTATAAAATAATCATTCTGGAGTGAATGGGAGAGAGCAGAACGGGAGGTAGGAGGCAACTTAACTGAAGGTTAAAGTCATTAAAGCAGGAGAAGATGCTGATTTGGACCACTGAGTTGGGAGTAGAAATGCAAATAACCTCATTAAAAAATGTAAATAGAACTGAAAAGGCTCAGCAATGGATCGAACTCGGGCTGTTGGGGAAAAAGCAACATGAGGTTTGTCTCTGCGTTACTGAATTTTCATACTGGATAAAATGTCCTTTAACTAAAATGTGCAAAAAGGAAAGGGAAGCAGGTTAATAAGAAAGCAGGGTTCCACCTCAACTCCTTAAGCTTGAGCCACGTGCCACATAGACAGCTAAAACTTCCAGGCTGGGATGAGATAGCAGAGTCAAAATTTAAATGAGAAGTTCATGTCAAGTTACAAATCTGGAAGTTATTGCTATTTAGATGGTATAAGGAATAAAAATAGTTGCTGAAATGTATTGAGTATCAACACAGTGTACTGTTTTTGTTTGTTTTTTTGTACCAGGGATCAAACTCATGACCTCGCACTTGTGCTAGACAGGCGTTTATGCCACTGAGCTAAGTCCCTGACCCTTTTCTTTTTTCTTTTTCTTTTTCTTCTTCTTCTTTTTTTTTTTTTTATGGTCTTTTTGAGACAGGGCTCACTATGCAATTCAGGCTGTCCTTGGGCTCACTTTGTAGCCCAGGCTGGTCTTGAATTTGCAACGATCCTCCTGCCTCAGGTTACAGGCATGCACCACCACACCCGGCTTTGTACTGCATTTTCATGTGTTATCTCAATTAATATTTAACGTACCTTTAACCTAAATATCAACCCCAACTCCATTTTACAGATGATGAATCTGAGATGCAAGGCAGTAAGAACTTGCCCAATAAAGATCGGGAGCATGTAAGTGGCAGCAAAGGGTCAAAGCCTCACAGACTGGTGCACACTCCACACCCCTCACCACCGCAACGCGCCCATCATGAAATGGAGAGAAGAAAAAAAACCCGGCAAAAGACTTAATGCTAAAAAGCAGTATTTAGAAGATAAACGAATAAAAATAAGGAAAGGCAACTAAAAATTACTGATCAGAGTAATACAACATGTAAACCAAGCAAAAGAAATCCCAGGAAAGAAATGATTTGACTGTTTCAAGGTATGGTTAGACGAAAGCTGGAAATGGGCATAAGACCTCACCACAGAACACACAGCCCTGTCCGGTAATCCTTAGCCAGGGTCGTTCTCACGTTCCTTTGTATCTCACTCTCGTACCCTGACTGAAAGATGCAAATCAAGATGGTAGGGTGTGTTACGCTCTAGAGATGGCCTGTGCTCCAATGCACGGAAATGACAAATGAAATTCAAAACAGTAAACCAGCATAAAAACAGTGACAGATGATCTCCCACTTAGAAGGGCTTAACCTACAGTTTTCAAGTTGGCAGCGGTACAAAAACGTACCCATGCCATCTTGTATTTTACTTTTGTTATTGGATAAACTATGTCATATATTTAAACTTTATGTGAAGTGACCTTAGATTGCATGATTTTGTTCAACAGTGGGCTATTTTAAGTGTTCTGAGCACGTGTAAGGTAGACTAGGCTATGCTAGGATGGTCAGCAAGTCAGGTGTATTAAATGCATTTTGATTTGGTATTTTCAATCCACCATGGGTTTCTTGGGACCTAGCACCACTCTAGTTTGAGAAGCATCTGTAGAAGCTAAGAGGCACAACCATACTCAGAAAAATGGACCAGAACAAGGCCAGGGCTGTGAGCTACTGGGTGCTGAATCCCAGAACCAAAACTCTTATCTGGAGTACAACAAAGGACCAGCTTCGGCACCAGAGCCAGGGACTCCCTAGGCTTCTCCAACATCCCACTTGCTCTTGAAAAGAGGAAATACCTCGTGTTCCTTCAGACCAGGAGCTAAGATGTTCAGAAAGTGAAGCTGGGGTGAGGGTAGCCCCTCACCAGGACAGCAGGGTGACCTGTGAGGACATGGACTAGAGCCAGTGCACAGCAGGCAGAGGTGAGCACTATCAGGGAAGTAAGGACAGAGGGAACTAAGGATATTTTAAACACAGACATTGAAACTAACACAACAGCAAAACATTTTAAGTCATCTAATGCTAAGAAAGATAATCAACAAAATGAATCATGACATGTGAATCCATTACAGAGGAAAGTAATTTGATGAAACACTGTGACTTTAAAAGAAGCATATTTTCAGTGAGAGAATAGAAGACATAATGTCCATTAAAATTGTACACAACTATAGAAAATGGAAGTATCCAAAGTAAAGCTATTCCAACTTAATAAAAAGCAATTTATTAGAAAGCTAGAGATGTAGACCAATATTCAATAAGACAAGATGTGTCATACATGGTGTAAACTAGCACTATTAATTTTCAAGTAACCAATGTATTTGAAACTTGGAGTGAAGAATTCACTAAGAATGTAATTGAGCTTTGATCATTATACATAGCACATTTAAAAAAAACAAAAGGATAAAACGATGCAGAATTTCAAAATAAAATAAGAAATTAACACTAGTTAATGTATTGCATATTGTTATCTTCAAAGTAGTTCAGATTACAAGATTTAGGCATAAAAAATAATCAAACAATCAAACAATGAGAATACGAACTGCTCTTTCTGATGAACTGAGGTTAGTAGTATAGTTATCTACCTTGTATGTATTTACATACATACATATACATATATATGAAACATATATATATACAAAAAATATATACATATATATATGATAGATTCTACTAGCCTGGGGCTCAGCTATCTCTAACATGACATCCCCCAACTTGGTACTGGATCCAGAGAAACAACTTAGCTCTCCAAGAGTAACTTCTACTTTCTCCTTCTCATTCCAGAGATAAACCTCCCGCTCACTTTTTGAGCATGCGTGAGCCCTCTCCAATCCCTAGACTCCACAACCATCAAGCCTCTGCCCCCAGGCCCCAGTAAATCTTTCTGTCTCCTGTTTTACACAGGCAGATGCTCCTTCCAATCACCTGTTAATATGTCATTTTACCCACCTTTCAAACTCCTCCCCCAGCCAAAACTGATAAATGTAGCTCACTTCTTTGTTCTCATCTGAGGGTACTTGTGTCTCTTTTGTAGCCCTCCCACGCCCATAATAAAGGTCTCTTTTTCTCTCCTTGTCTCTTACTTTCACCAAAAATCTTATCAATATATATGTATACATATATATATATATTTTCCCTTCTTTCTTTTTTTCCTTTCCCCTATCCCAGTTGTTCTCTCCTTTTGAATACTTTCCCTTTCATTTTCACAGTTATCTATTGTATATTTTGGGTCATATTTACTTTCAGGTTTTTTTTTCTTTACACTAGGGAGACAATACAATATTTACACATGAGAGTCTGATTTATTTCACTTATGAGTATGGTCTTAAGTTGCATCCATTTACCTATAAAATCCTCAAGTTTGTCCTTCTTTGTAAATACCACATCTTTTTTATCCATTTCACAGTTGACTTGGGTTGTTTCCAAGATCTCGCTATTAAAAATTATGCTGCTATAAACATAGGTGCACATGTATCACTGTGCATGATGCTTTCAATTCTTCTAGGAAGATACTCAAAAGGGGAGTAGCTGAATTGAAGGGGACCTCCAATCCTAGTTTTATGAGGAATCGCCACACTGATTTCCATAGTGGTTGGACCAGCCTACACTCCCACTAACTCCCTTTTCCCCACAGCCCTACCAGCATTTGTATTGATTGATTTCTTGCTGACAGTCATTATTTCTAGAATGAGATACAATCTCAGTGTTGTTTTAACTTGCATTTCTTGAGTGACCAGTGATGTTGAACATATCTTAATGTATTTATTTGCCACCTGTATTTCTTCACCTGAGAAGTGTGTTTTCATCTCAGATGTCCATTTTTGGATTGGGTCTTTGAATTTGGGGGACCTGATGTTTTTCAATTCTTTATAAGTTCTAGATATAAATCTTTTGTCTGATGGACTATTGGCTAAAACTTTTTCCCATTCTGTGGGTTTTCTTTTCACTCTGTTGGTGATTTCTTTTGATTCAGCACATTTGTTTTAAGTGTATCCATGCATATATGTTGAAATGTTTTAAAATTGTTAAAAAGAAATAGTGAACTGAAAAAAAATTTAAAAGGAAAGGAAAAAGAAACCATAATATATGTTGGTAGAAATACGTCAGTAATCAAAATAAACAAAAGTTAAATAAATTCTCCATGGTCTGCAGCAGGGCTGGGGAGCCTATGGTACCTGGACTACAGTGGGCTCTGAAAGGTGCATCATGGTCTAATGGTAGCCATCTTCAAAATAACCATTTCTTCCTGAAACTTTCCCACCTACCTAGAAATATGCATTTCCACGTGGCTGTGTAATTAGGCTCGAAGCAGTGCGGTGCAAAGGAGTGATGTTTGTCCTTTCAAGGTCATCACTTTAAGGCTTCTGTTCCGGATTCCCTCCTGTCTAGCTGGGAATGACCATGTCATGCGCCACCATGGAAAATCCCTCTGGAGGACAGGAGCCAGGCAATGACTGTGCCCTGGGTCACTTTCGGAGGCCAGGCCCATTTCCTGGTCCACACTCAAGAAAGAATCTCTACTGGACTTTGCATCTCTTGGTTGTGACATATTTGGTTTTTTACCCTAACAAATTCATTTGCATGTTAAAAGCAAGAGATGGAGATGCTGATTGCATTAAAATTAAGCCACTAACTCTATATAAGAACACCCTGAAATAATACCAAATGCGAGATTTAAGTAAATGGGTGAGGAAAATTTATATTCAAACACTGGACAGATAATGTGACAATATCAAGAGCAGATAAAAGTTAATTTAAATCAAAAATTAATAGAGAAACTATTTGTGTTAGCTTTCCAGTACAATGACAAAATGCATATTACAATCAAAGTAAAAGGAGAAAAGTTTAATTTAGCTTCCAGATCCAAAGATTTCAATCCGCAGATGCTCAGCCCAGTCACTTTGGGCAGTGGAGCACAGGGTGCTGGAGCACAAGGCAGATGGGGCCTTTCACCTCCAGATAGATGGGGAGGCAGAAAAAGAGAGAACGAGACCAGTGGGGCAATGGGCCCAACATCCCCTCCACGCTCAAGGTCACAGCCCCAGGAACCTGACTCCTCCCTCCCCTCCCAATGGTGCCCTGGGTCCCAGCCTGGAACAGAGGCCCTGGGGATACTTGTAGCTGTGGTGACACATAGAGAGGCTAAGCACCCAGTTCCAGCCCAGAGTCTGATGATCTCATTTCTGGGGACACAAAGCCAAGGTAAAGCAGGGGAGGGGAGCCCCACCCAGAAGTTGACTCCATCACTTGAATTGCGGGTGAATCCACACAAACACAATAGCCTCATATTTGCAAGAAGATCTGTGAAAGGTTTTAGATTATACCAAGATGCTTGCTTTAAAAATTAGGTGAGCCGGGTGTGGTGGTGCACGCCTTTAATCCCAGCACTCAGGAGGCTGAGGTAGGCCGAGCATTGTGAGTTCGAGGCCGGCTTGGGGTACAACGCGAGCACAAGGCTGACCTGAGCTACATAGTGCGACCCTGCCTCAAAAAAAAAAAATTAGAGCTGGGAGTTTGGCTCAGTGGCTTAAGTGCCTGTCTGGCAGGCACAAGGTTGAGAGTTCGATCCCTGGTGTTGCAAAAAGAAATAAAAAATGAAAAATAAATAAACAAATAAAATAAATAAAAAATAGGTGACTTTTTGTTGTGGTTTGTGTCTAGTCACCTCCCCAAAGCCTCAAGCAGTCATAGGTGGGCATTTTCAGGGGGGACGGGGTCTAAGCTGTGTGACACTGTGACTCAGGGAAGGTGCAGGGCTGGGATCAAGGGTGCTAAGATTAAGGGTGTGAGTACTGCCCACCCTGAGTACCCTGGATAAAATTTAAGGGGCAGAAAGATGCTGTTGAGGTCCCTTGCTTGCTTGTGCTGTCTTCTGCCTGCCGTGGACTGTGTTGCCTCTGTGATGCCCTCTGCCACGTGCCACCCTGCCGTGGGCCGGCCAGCTGTGAGCCGGAACTTCTACAAACTGAGCCCAATAGTCCTTTCCTCCCTTCTCTGGCGGGTGTCAGGTGTTTGGGCTCAATAGCAAGAAAAGACACTTCTACTTTACTACCTTCAATGTCTTAGTCAAGTGAGGCACTGACTAAGACATTTCTCAATTCTTTCTCTATCTTCAGTGAAGTGGCAAGTGGCAGTTTTGAAACAATTGCATTCAATTAAGTTTTTGAGTAGGAAAGATCTGCATTTCCGTCCCAACCGCACTGTAACTTGTAATAAATAGCAGGGCACATTTAGGAGCCAGGTTTCTTATCTGTAATGAGAATTTAATGCTGACTTCCTAATGGTATTTTCATTAGATTCCTCCAGCTGCTGTAATAAATTATTACAAACTTGTGGCTTAAAACAACACAAATTTATTATCTTACCGTTTTGGAGATCAGGAGTCTGAGATGAGCTTGCGTGCTGAGAGTGAGGTGTCAGCAGTGCTTGCCTGCTCCCGGAGGATGCCGGGACGAATCCAGTCCCGGCCTTCCCACTTCTGGCAAAGGCGGGGGACCAGGACTTTGCCGCCGCCTGGCCAAGCCGCTCAGAGCCGCGCTCCTGCTGAGCCTTCCCAGGATCCGCTGTCTTCCACCTGTGGTCCCACTGGACCACCACACCACCCATGGCAGTCTGCCCGGCCTAGTGAGCGTATTCCTACCGGCAGGCCTCACTTTCAGGCCTTCCTAAGGTATTCAGGAATTCAGACACGGGCACTTTTGGGGTCACTGTTCTGCCTGTTAAAAGTATTGTTGCGAGCTTATTCTAAGAAGAAATGCGCGTCACATGTTTAACAGCGCTTCTGTAAGGGGCTCCGGTTCTCTTCCCTTGTGCTCCTCTCTCTCTCCTGCCCCTCTTCCTCCCCTCCTCCTCCCTTCCTCCCTCCCCTCCGTAAGACTGTGCATTTTAATCTCCATTTCTGCACTTTCAGATACATGGGAGTTATCTGCTTGCGTGCCCGGCCTCCCTCGCTTCCGGGCTCTGACCCGAGGTCTTTCAGCACCCCGAGGTCTTACAGGCCACGGTCCGGTGCGGAGGCCTCAAGGTGGCCTGTTCACGTCGCCCTGCGATGGCGCGCACACTCGGTCCTCAGCCTCTGCTGTCGCCGCTTAGGGGTCAACCTTTGCGAACCGTTTTCCTGATTGCTTTGCTTTGTTTTGTTTTGTTTTGCTTTGCTTTGCTTTGTTTTGTTTTTGAGACAGGGCCTCACTATGCAGTTCAGGCTGGCATTGAACTCACTGTGTCCCAGGCTGTCCTTGAACTCACGGTGATCCTCCTGCCTCAGCCTCCCGAAGGCTGGAATTACAGGCGTGCGCGCCACGCCTGGCTCCCTGCGCAGTGGACTCCTCCT
>RJWM01035092.1:0-19204 GCA_004363535.1 Dasyprocta punctata | reverse complement strand
AAGATTAAAAGATTGAACAACTGCTTTTTTAATTAAACTCTGTAATGCTATTAAGTTAAAAGCTACTTAGATTCTAAAACAAAATATATTGCTTGATAGGGTGAAGATTTTCTAGAGAAAAAGAATTCTAGCTAAATTGTGTTACCTACTGTAAATGATGCTGCCAGCTTATTTAGATTTCTAACCTCTAGCAATAACACATTATTGTGATAATTATTCATATTTCTGCATTGTGCACCTTTGGCAGTTTGCATATCTGGCAGAGAACAGGCCCTTCATTCAGGCTTCTGTCCCTTCAGTCTGACAGGATGGCCAAAGGCTGTTTCATGATTAATTTCATCTCAGTGGGGTAATTATCATGCCCAAATGAAGTAATACTAGGCAATATGCTGTCCTGGAGCAAGAAGTACAAGAGGCTTAGGCTAAATGCTTTTAAGCACAAAGTAACTTTTGGCTTAAATGTTAACCTTGCTCTGTTTTGGAAATGTCCACATTTAGCATAATCCTGGGTTTTATGAGTAGAGAACAATGATTTAGAATTTGACTCAGTCACTCCTTGGATTTCAGAGTAATTTTTATTAGTTTCTAGCATCTTATTCAAAAAGAGAATATATACATTTTGAGAGATCAAGAAAGATCTTATATTATATCACTGGCTCAAATTTTAGTTGCTAAACCACTCAAGGTGAATTTCTCTGCTGGTTTGAATAAAACTCTTTCAACTTTTCCATATTTAGTTTTATCACTTAACAAAAATCAAAATGTCTTGTACATTGCAGAGCTAGCAAGAGACAGCTTCCTAGAAGGATTTCTTTTAAAAAATAAAAGAACATTGATTTGTAATTTGAGTGTGGAAAAATGCTATTCAATACCATAGTGAAAATAGTAAAATAACAAAATTCTGCAAAACTCTCAAATGGACTAAGAAGATTCTATTGAAAATCAAGTTCTGACATTTAAAGTTAAAAGATTTTCTGCATAATACATAACCAATAGTCAAAGAGCAAAAAAGTTTAATTAGTTTTGTATCATCTCAAAAATTAAATAGATTCCTAAATGTAATGTTTTATATCAAACTGGTCAGTTTAGATGGCTTGTCACATTGTAATTAGATTTTCTATGCAATGTTTATTGCAGATAATTTTTTGGGAGTTTGCAATGGGCTAGAGTGATGGGGTTGAATAAGCAGTAAGTAAGGATTCTTAGGGGGTTTGGAGCTAGTAAGAAGGAATATTTGTAGAAGAAGCAATTATGTGATTATACCTTGAAATTGAAATTACTCTGTTCAGTCTGCTGGCTAGGTACTGAAAAATGGTCAGAATGAAGATGGTGGTATCAGCACCCATCTCCTGCTTGTTCACCTGCTGCTACTTATTTGCCTGCCCTGGTCAAATTGCTCCTCTTTCCAATTGAATCTTTCTTGCTTTTATACTATTTGCTGAATTCAGGGATTGTTCATTGTCACCTTTAAAATAGTAATTGATTTCTCCCAATTTAATTTTTAAACAAAACCATAATAAATACAATGATTTTTTTTCCCAGAGGCCAGGGAAAGCTTGAAAATATTTAAGACATAAATATGATTCCCAAAAATACTGTAGTTGACTCAGTCTAAAAACAACAGAAGAGGCTCCTAGTACTAAAGTTACTTGAAAAGTCAATGGATTTAGACTTCATAATAATTCAAATCAGAATATAAATGATATTGTATAGATCAATGAAAAGTTTATCACATTAAACTTATATTTAAACCTGTATGCAAAAACTAACTCCTTAACAAAATATCTGCAGTCTCACAATGTTTCTTTAGTCTTGTAAATCCAACACCGCTGGGCCAATGCAACCAAGAGATTGAAACATATGGCTTACCTAATTCATGCCAGTTTGTTAATAGAAGTACGACATGTTTCAGAGCCCTACAAAGAGTAACTTAGCTAATAATTGCCACTAAAATGCTTTCAAGTAAATTGTACTGACATTTTAGTCTAGGTTCATTCTGCCCAATGTTATAGTATAAAATGTTGTAGTTAAGGTTTAGATGCAAAATGTCCCTCAAAAGGCTCACTTTAGAAGTGGGGCTTTGGGAAGGTGATTAGATCATGGTGCGCTGTGATCAGCTGTAGGTTGTGCCATTATTGAGTTAATAGCTAACTACAGTATTTGGAGGTGAGCCTAATTGGAAGAGGCAGATCACTGAGGGAGTGACCTAGACAAGTGTATTTGCCTTCTCTCTCTCTCTCTTTCTCCGTGTGTGTGTGTGTGTGTGTGTGTTTCCTGGCCATTTGAACAGTTTTCCTCTGCAATGCATGCCCATCCCTCATGTCACTTCTTTCTTAGGACCATCTCCCCATGGCCTGAACCCTCTGAAATTATGAGCCAAAATAAACCTTTCCTCCTTTAAATTGTTGGTGCTGGGTATTTTGGCCCAGCAATGAAAGAGCTGATATACACATTTATCAACTTCGAAACTATTACACTCTTTAGTTGAATATCCTGATGATCAATTCATTTAAATCACTCTACTTTATTTTAAAACTATTAAATAAAAGCTAATACAAGAAAACAAAATTATTTGAAAATGTTGATTGGAGTATATAAAATTTGGGTAGTACTGAGAAAATAAAATTGGCCATTACTCAATATTTGGTAAAGAATATTGGGAACATGGGCTCAATATGATACTTTCAAAATTTTTGTGTACATTTGTGCTTTTCTCTGGCAAAATTTATTTTGTATTTAGCATAAATCGAAGGAAGGCATGAAATGTATTTCAATGAAAATTTATCTGTCTGGATTTAAAGTGACTTTACTCATAATTTGGTGTCGTTTTCTTATGTGCATTATGTTCTCAGCACTTACATCTTCCTTAACTCATGTGGTTTTTAAAGATAAAATATGGTGCAAAAGCAGAGATCAAACGTGATCATCTCTGCATATGATAGCAATAACTTTGTGGATGATACTGTTCTTGAGTGAATGCATTTGGCAAAGTGGTTGAAAAGGACTTTGGTTTTAAAATGTTAGTTTTTACTGAATAGTCTAGTGAGTTAATATAAGTTGGCAGGAAAGTTCAAGATTAGAGATATTACATATGGAACTGTGAGAGGCAAGCATGTCACAGCTATGATCCTGAGATTTATGTCCATTAAAGTTCTCTACAGGTAGATGTTGCAACGTCCTCTTTAAAACACACATCTACCTTGGAGTGGGGTCCCCAATGCATTATCGTAGTGTGTGTTAATGAACTGGCTGGGTTTTGGGCTGCAAAGTCTCAGGGAGGGAACTGAGGTATAGCACAATGAAGGTCTATAAGGAATGCGTCTGTAAAACACTCATTCCATGTGTGACCAAAGTGTAGACCGGTTGAGGCCATTCAAGGTGTGACTTGGTTGAGACAAGAGCAATCTTCACATCCCTCAAATGGGAAGTGTGGAGTAGACAGGGACCAGTTTCTGAACATGCTGAAAGAAAAGTTTCTGAGATAGGAAGTAGCTGACAGATCAGCCTGCTGGGCCCTGGAAGGAGTACTAGCGCCCTAAGAAAAACTCTATAAATCATAACTTCATGTTCCAGAGAGCCCAATCCAATCCCACAAGCATAGTTTTGTTTAGGATGAAAGATTTAAGAGAATAGAAAGAAAATGGAGAAAACAGTAGAAAGATCAGCTGCAAAATGTTTAAGGTAACTTATCAACTGATATCTTAAAGACCTTTTTTTTCCCCCTAAACATAAGCACAAACTGGTCCACAAGGTTCTGACACTTTGAGAATTCCAAGAAGAGAAACATCTGAACAACTTAGGGGGTTTTGTTGATTGTTTGGTCATGCACTTTTCATTTCCCCATCCCTTTGGTCAGCAAATATTAAATAAGTTCCTACCAAATGCCAGTCATTAACGAAGCATTAGAGCAACACACAGAAATATATTAAGAATTCAATATTTACATGTAAATCCTGACAAATTCTTAATTGGAACCATCTATTTTAGACTGAACAGAGATCATACTAGATTGCATTTGACATGGAATTTTATTCCACAAAAAAATGAAAATTAATTGTACACAGAAAGGTTAGATTTCTTGAATTAAATTTTGCCAAAAGATTTTTTTCTCAAGAAATAACTCTACTAATAAGCAAATAAATATATGTAGATCAAATAATATTTCTCCTATGTAAAAACACAATGACAAATTAGCATTTTCATAATAATGGTTGTGATATAAATGAAGAATTACCTCTCCAACAATAAGTAAAGTAAATTGGAAATTAAACCTCTTTCATTGAGCCAGAAAATGTGGAATGTTAGCTTATAATTCTTTGTCAAATTACTGTCATGAAAGTTCATAACTAGAGAAGGCACAAATGGAACTGTGCAATCTTTTATCTTATAACTTTGACTTGTATTTAAATTTTAAATAAGGGAATATCAAATCAACAATTAAATACATGTGTATATCTGTATATTTCAAATACTACATTTACAGATGTCTTAATAACTACATATGTTAGGTCCTAAATAAATATGAGGTAAATAACAAAGGTGAATATCTAAAGCGAATTACCAAGTCTTCCCTGCTTACTGCTAAAAAATGTTATTATTGGAAACTTAGTAAAGTGAATCAAGAAACACAGTAAGTGAATCATGAACTGCATCACTGCATGTCGAAGTCTTTGTTTTCTCTTTCTTTTTATTTTAAATAATTGAATGTATTGGCATTTGTCATGCGTGTTTTGCGCTCCATTTCCTTAACCAGAAAATTCTAAACACAGGGGAGGAAAAAACAGCCACACACCTAAGACAAGAGGGGCAAAGACACGGAATGCGGCCCTCGCTTATTCTACCAGGGTCGTCGCGGAGGGGCACAGTGGCCGCGCTGGCTGGCGGCAGAGCCCGGGTCTCACGCTGAGCTCGGTGGTCCAGGGCTCTCTTACTTTAGTCCTCGTCAGTGTCTTTCATTGAGTTCCTTTGTTCGTGCCTACACATCCCACCAATTCAAAGGGCTGATAAAACCATTAATTTATTAAGAATTTTTATATGTTCAAATTCGGGTAGCACACAAATATAAGATAATATTTCACGGTCAGACTACAATGAGATAAAACAGTTATGGAATTTTTATCTTGTGCTTAATTTATTTCAATCTTTTTTTTCTTTTTGTCTCAGCAGGCCTTATTCTCTACAATTCCCTCAATAACTTTATTTCTTTTCAAAAATCCTAAATGCTGTAGTCAGTATTACTGTGGTGTTGATTGTTTATGTATTTTCTCCCCCCTTTTATTTGCTTACATATGTTTCTGAAATATTGCTTTGTAATACTTTATTTATCTTTTTCCTCCACAAGAGCCAGGGAAAGCTCCTGAAACCAAACAAGGTTCTACAAAAGTTGCAGCACAAGGTAAGCAATAAAATACCTAAAAATTCAGTGGGCTTTTTCCCCTGCTTAAATCCATAGCACTTTATTGAGCAAGGCAAAAGCTGTTTATTGCAGAATAGCACCATCTGCTGGTTTATAACAAAAAAAGCATTGTACATTTGCATTATATGATTGCAAGTAATCCCTTGGTAATTGGGCAAACGTGAGAGAGACTAAGACAAATTTGCAGAGGAATTGGCAAAGAAACCAAAAATGAGGATTTTGACTCCAAATTTCAGACATTGAGCTTTTACATATACCCAAAAGAATATCTGGGGGTCAAAAAAACTGGTTAATTCTCAAACCTTGAGGGTAATTTGATGCAAACCTAAGGGAAGGGCACAAATGTTTTGCTGTGGTCACTTACAAAGAAACTTTAGATAACACGTTGAGAAAATAAAGGCAAAACATTTATGGGAAAGACCTTTACCTCCTCACTTATGCTGGTGTTATGGAAAACAGACCAAACGCGGGAAGAAACTGCACCGAGGAGATTTAGAAGGCAGCCTGCTGTGCCGGTGGGCTTGACTGGGATTTCTCCTCAAAGAGTCCGCCCTGCCCAGCGGGTTCCTGGGGCTGTTATGGGCAAGGAAAGGGGGCGCTCCAAAGGCACAGCCAGCGCATTATGATTGGTAGATTCGGGTGACATCTTTGGGTGGCTAAGGGAGGTTAAGCATTTCAGGTTGCGTTGTAAGGCCATCACTTACGCAGTGAATGTGTTACACAGGGGAAGAGAAGGCCTGTTACATTTTCAGTTGCACTGCGAGGTCACCAGTCAGACAAGCTCGCACAAGGGGAGGAATGTTCTGTGACCAGGCTCCTGCAGACACTGACTTGTCCGCCTGGTCTTGGCGAGCATCCTTGGGGAGCTTTATTTAAAATTCTCACTTCCCCTTCACTGGGGTGTAGAATACTGACCAACGGAAGCAACGCACTGACAAAGGAACCACTGTCTCCGGGAAGAGGCCCTTGCTTCCGCCTGTGTTCAAATGGAATGCACGATTTCGTGCGCTGTGTCTGACCCGTAAGTGGTGTCCCGTACGTGCACCGGGGTGGCAAAGAGCCAGGAGCCAGTTTTTAGTTTTCATCTTGATTACTAGTCCAATAGGACTGATCTTCTTGGGGGAAGTTCTGAAAGGAAAAGTAGCAAATATGGGAGATAGGAAAACAAAGCAGGTAAATGTAGACACGCAGCCCAGATAAGCATCTTCAAGCAAATCTCGACCACTTTAAAAATCATTGATTTATAAATGCGTAAATTAGACAGTTTTCTGTTAAAAAGATCACCCTCCCTCTTTCTGTTTTGACTGAAACTTCTGTGGAATGTAGTAGAGATGTGAAACTGTATCTTGAGGCAGGAATTCAGTTTTACTTCAGCCTCTCATTAGGGGAGTTGAAAGGGAGAAACTTGATATTTGGAAATTTCCTTCATATTTGAACTGGAGGCTATGGTTTCTTCAGCACTCATACTGCATCTGACAAGACAGCCTCTGAACTTACTCTTTTGGCATAGGGGAATTCTTACTGACTGCATGGTAGCCTAGAGTCATGAATTCTCATCAAGACTGTGCTTGTAAGGAAATGAGAAGGAAACGTTGATTAAGCACAGAGAACGAGATCAGAATTGGGCACTGTATGAGTTCACTAAATGACAACAACCCTGCAAAGCAAGAATAAAGAGCAGGGCCTCCACAGATCTCTCACAGATACATTTGACAACACCCAAGTAGAAAGCTAAACTATGCACACAAATATAGAAATAACATTTTCAAGTATTTGAGATGGAGACAGAACTTACACACACTTGGTAATAATGCTTTAGCAGACTGATGTTTTTGAAGGACCAAAATCGATATGACCCTTGTAAAGTGGTAAGGGCTATCTCGTATCTTCCTTTATTTTTTACCTTTGCAAGAAGAAATATTTAACATGTAGAGTTATGTAACTACATGTATTTAAATGTAATTATTATTAAGATTTGCATACTTTTTCAGAAATACATAAAAATTGTTTTAATGAAGTTTTGAGATACTAAGGGGTCCATGAAATAAATATCTCTATATTGCAGGAGATGATAATTTGGAGATATAAGAAATGTGAGGAATAACATAAATAGGATATCTTGTAATAAGATCATGAGCACATTAAATGTTATATGATTTAAGACAATGTAATTTTTAGTAAGTGTTGGCATTTGAGGGATTCTTTTTGGATAAATGGTGATATGACTTGGGTTTGGGCTGTGATTGGGAATTGGACTGGTTGAGAGGAAAGCATTGTTAGTGAGTACTGGTCTATTAAATATGAAGAGTGAGCAAAAACTGTGAAAGTCCATTGTTATTAAGACGTGAGATGACCTTAAGGAAATCATAGAAGTGACATAAGTAAGAAAGTGCAAACATGATGATCACTGTGAAGAACTGATGCTTGATGGAATATATGGCTTGAACAGAGGAAACAGTCAAATGGCACTACCTGCTGGAGGCCAGGGAGAAGGAGGATGCTTACTCGTGTAACTAACCCAGGAGGTGAAAGTGGGTGAAAGAAAGCTGACTATCTTGTGGGCAGCTTACTGTTGTCCAGACGGAGAGTGATCCCAGCAGTGATATTTTGGTAGCCTAGTGGAATCTAGGTGGAAGTCCCATCTGGCTCATATATATTTGGTAATACATAGTGAGGAGGAAATGAAATACAGACCAAGATCAGAGAGGAAAGAGGGAAATATAGAATTTTTAAAAAATCATTTAGGTGCAGAGGACACATCGACACTGGTTGAGACTAACATGGCTGAGAAAGGGCAGAAGCCATCACAGAACTCAGAATTAGGAGACTGGGGGCATCGTGTGCTAATACATTTCTACTGTGGTCTTTCTTCTGAATTACTAAGGCACACACTAAATATCTCCTATATATTACAGACACAAGACAGAAAGATAACACAAAACTGAAATATAGCCAGGGCAGTATGAGAATCAAGAGACCAGTCATTGAGTGCCATATCTGTTGAGTAAATTCGGGCATCATTGGACCCCATAATCCAGCCAAGTAGATTAGAACCAGGCTGGCTGGCTGACTGAGGGCTCACAATGGGACACATGAACACGAGTCACAAAACCATTCTAAAAAGCAGTTGGGAGTCCAGCAGTTTGGCTTTGATTAGTTTCTGGGCATGGAATCAGCTTGCCAGATCACATGGCCTTCCAGATGGCAATGAATAAAACCCATCCATCTTCTATGGACCCAGGGAAGCAAAAGTATCAGTTACAGAGGTCAAGCTACTGCACTGGACTCTTTGCCATTGTCACTACAAAGTTAAAGCAGAAACCATGAAGGAAAATAAGAGCAGGAAAGAGGAAAATGCATATGTATATATTCTATCCCTGCACCTTCAGCTAGATTATTTCACAAATCAAAAGATTTTGACATAACTACAAAAGATTTTGTGATTTTTTTTAAAAAGACCTTAAGTTTCAGAGTCTTTCTTCCCTGTAGAATTCCCTAGAAATAATGGTTTTGCAAAGCATATTTGCATTCTCAGCCTTCTTTCTAGCACTGGGCAAGATATTCGTCACACTCCTTTGAGAAATGGGTTTATTGTTGGTGAGAAAGTGTAGGCTTCAGGGCTATACACTGGACAGGGACACTGAGGCCCTTTGATAGATGACGGCAACTTTTATTCACAGTTTTGTGTTATTTTATTTTGTCATTCTTTAAAGAGCCTCCAATCCCATTGTGTAACCCAGTTTGCTTTGGAGAGGATATGAATTAATTTATGGGAAATATTGTGAGACAATTGCACAAAGGAAGCATGCTCCTTTTGTGGGATCTAAATGGGCAGCTCTGCTTCAACCCTTTTCCATATTGTACAAATGAGAGAAAGCATGAATAATACATGAATCTGGAATAAAAATGTGCATTTGCTGGATGATTTTGAAAATTATAAAAAAAGTTTTAAACAAAAGTGTTAATTGCAAAGTAAAGAACTAACAGCAAACAAGTCCAATTCACAGGACTTGCTGAAGTTACTGCTGCAAGACTTTGAAATATATCAAGCAGTATCCAAATCTTCAATTCCCTTTAGCTGTCAACTTCATTATATCATTGGAACAGATCCAAACTTTTAGAATTTAAGAAGCTCACAAATATGAATTCTTTATATATTTTCTGGATTATCAGTTAAAACTATGTTAAAAGAATGAAATGTACCGAAGTAGAAACAATATACTTGTAAGGTCACTTTTTAAACTACAAAAGTAACAACATATCGGTGACATTTAGAGTATACAGAAAAACAAGTTATACTAAATTAAAGGGCACTCTAGTTCTTTTCTGGCTTTTGTTTCTGGCTTTTGTACTCCATTATTCTACTTACTGTCTTGGTGAACATTTCCAAATAACTCTGGTCTCCCAGATGCTACCTTTCTCTGGGCTGCTCTCATGTAGAAGCAACTGTGCAGATTAGAGAATGTATTTGGAAATGCTCTGGCAGTGTTGGGACTGCAGAAGAAAGGTCCAGAGTAGCCCTGGGTGTCGGGTGTAAGTGGTCTTCAGCATCTTATTTGAGTCTGGTTAGGTCACTGTGTGCACGAGCTCAGTTAGTAATGTGGCTTGAGACTTCTCTCAACTGAGGTTGTTTGGCTCCTGAATTGTTTTTGAAGAGAACCAACGTCCATCCTGCTAGGAACCTTCCTAAGCCTACTGAGCACCTCCCTTAAAGGTTTCTGGTAGTACCTGGTTTCTGGATGTCACAAACCATCACAGGGCAAGCCAGAATTCAAAATTGCTTAACATATTCTATGCTCTGTTTTTCTGCACAAAGGGAGAGTGACTTATCTATTCCCCTTTCTCTAAGTAGGATATTTGAAATACTGTCACAGTAATGCAAATGTAGAATGCACGCTGATATTTAATCCTTCAGAATCTAGGTGTAGATAATTTGTAGACTATCACCTCCATTTTTTTGATATATCAATTTATAGTTTTACATTTTATGACCTTCTAGGAGTAATTGTGTTTTTCTTCAATATAACTATTTGAAACTTAAATTTAACTTACAACAAACATGTACTTATGGAGCTGACTTCTTATCTGTATAACTCAGTATATCATTTGTTCTGTTTTTGCCATATGCTTATTTCTGAATTTTAAAAAATATTTATATGAAATAATATTTCAAGTGATACTTCTACTATAAGTTTTCATGTTTTAATTAAAACATAGGTGACCATTGAATTTATGAATATATGGAATATATTATTTTATTCTAAGAAGTAGTCTAAGAAATGATCGTTTAATATGTTTAACACTATTTCCTTTCATTATTTCAGCAGCAGCTAAAAAGGATGAAAAGAAGGAAGGTATGTTTAACACACAATCACACTGTGCCTTTGTAGGAAGAATTCACCAATCTTCAGAGCTGGGTTTGGGCTGCTCCCTATCCATACCCCTGAAGGATATCACTGAGTCTGTTATGTGTATACACTTAGCATGAGTGGGCTTTTTCTGTCTCACCTCACACAAAATAATGTGCTACTATTTAAAAAGTAATTTTAATGCACTCTTTCTCAAAATATAAGGGGCAAAATATAGCATCTTCAAATCCTAGACCTCCTATTCTGTTGGCAATTTTATCAAATATCAACAATTTGTAAAATATACACCTTACATTAATTCCTTATATTTTTGACACACACAAGCAACTTATGTTATTTTGCTCCACTGAGCTACGAATAAGTTATAGTCCATCCCTGGCAGTTCACCTACCTATATCAGGATGGCCTAGTGCAAAGTATAATAATCTTGTTGCCAAAAGAAATTTGCCCTGGATGGAATTAAATGGACAAGAAAAACATTATGCATGAGTATTGCCGAAGGGACCAAGTCTTTTAGTAGAGGAGAGACACTGAACCAGACCACAACAAAACTAAAAGCCAGAGACTTTAAGTGTGGGGAAAGCAGCAGAAAGGTACCTGAAGGTTTTGAAGAAGTAGACGGTCAGTGAGTGTGCTAGTCCACAGGGGTCTTGTAAGGTGCACATGGCAATGTTGGGCTTCTACTCTACCAAGGTACTCAGAGCAGGAGCACTACTGTCAATTGATTGATGGATTGATTGATTGGTTGACTGATGGATGGTTACATTTCAAAGACATGGTGCTCATTTCCTGGTGAAAGATATTTATTGGTTGTAAAACATTTCTCTCTCAAAGGGTCAGAGAAAAAATTTGCAATCATAAGATTTAAAAGTAAAGCTCTAAGAAAAGAGAGGCCCAAGGCCTGTAGGCAGGAAGAAATCTACTTTCCAGTGGAGAACAGCAAGACTGTCCTGCTCACCGTGACTCTGTCCAGAGATACTGGCAACCACACTGACAACACTGCACTATTGCTGCTTAAGTCAAGCTTATGTTTTTAGTAAAATGATATGTGTATATAAGAAATTACTAATAATTTGGAAAACATGGCAATTATAATCTAATTAGTGTAAAGCTAGGGTTATATTTTATATTTAATGTGTTCAAAGTTTTATCTAATCATAATAGTTTGAGAGTCACATTTTGTTTCTGTTGAACAGGAAACTAAGAAATCAGGTACAAGTGAGACACAATATTTTAGTTTGTTGATTATTGTTCATTCAGAGACAGCAAAACATATTGTCATAATAAAGGCAATGAAGACCTGTTCTTGTGCTTCTTACTGAAAGACTAAAATTAATACTGAAATCAGTATAAATTTCTCATATATACAACAAATCTTTTCAATGTGCTTTTGGAAAATTGTACCACTTACAGTCTCAACACTTTGAGGAGTTAACCAGTATGTTGTTAAGAATATGGAGATAGTAAGTTCTGGTCATAGTTTTTGATAGAGAATATATTCCCAGAAAGGTTGATTTTTTCCTCCACCATTTCCAGTTAGGAATAAAAAACAGTCTATCATTTGATTGATATAAAGTAGTAACATGAATATTTATTTTTTCATTCATCAAAAGCAAATTAGTAAATGAATTTTAGGGATATGAAGTAGGAGTCAAATGACAATTTCATACCTTGGGTTTTATATTTGTTCCCTTCCATTAGTCTTGCTCTGGGATTCTTTAGTTCTGTTTTTCATGGTTTTTTACCTCATTGCAAACTGTTGAGAAAGTGTATTCAGAGCCTGGGCAGAGCTTGTCTGTGGAGATTCAAGTGATCCAGTGTCTGTGACCACTTAGGAAAGGTAAACCTGTCTGTTTGGGCACCAGCATCCGAATTACAGTGTAAGCTTTAACCCTCATCTCTTCCTCTTTGCTCCTGCATTTAGTCTTCCAGAATTTTCACTTTGGCTGAGCTTTCTTCCAAAATAATTAGAACAAATAATCTTCATTAAAGCCCCTTGCTTTCAAGTTGTGACCTCATTTTGGCCTTTGTGACCCCATATTGGATTTACCAACTTCTCACATCAACCAAGGCAATGACCTCTGAAATCAGACGCTTTCCACCCCTGGAGTCACTGCATCCATTCCAATGGTTCTTCAAGGTCATGGCCATTTTTGTAAAAAGTATGAAGTTGTGGCTTGTGTTTTTCACTTTTCTTCTCACATGAACGCACTGGTGTTTTCCAGAGGCGAAATGATGTATGAAATTGCTGCAGACTAAATACCAAGTAGATATGCAAATTCAACCGCTGCTAATTAAGTCAGACATGAATAGATTCACAAAAGTGTAAAACAAAGTCACTCGTGTCACCACATTTTTTTGTATTGGGAAAGGTATTTGTGATAAAAGTATGTCATTTATGTGAACATATAACAGGTTTACTATTTTTAACAAATGAATAAATGATGCATATTTTTAAAAATTGGCTTTAACGTTTGAAATTATAAACACAATGAAAAGTAAACCAAAGTTTTTCAAAATCCTTAGAAATCATTAATAACAATCCTTTATAAGAAGTCTTAATAATTGCTGAGACTCCTTTTGGAGTCCTGAGACAAAAATGTTTGGAACTCTTGAATGGAAACAGTTATCCTGTTTATAATATTATCTCTTTGTAGACTGATCAGTTGTATTCACTAAACTTTTTATATCACTAACTGTTTAAAATACAGAGAGACTTGGCAATGACCACCTGCTAGACTATAGGACTTAACCTGCAGTAGAGGTCTTGCTTGCCTGCCCTGACTTCCTGTCAGACACACATCTGGGCAAGCTCAGCACCAAGGCCTGAACTTTTCGGGAAGCAAAACTGCAAGGAGCCCCTTTGAGACTGAGGTGATGAATTACTGCCAGGCAGGAAAGGAAGAGTTCCAAATATGCCCGCTCTCTGTGGTTCTTGTCCAACCACCCAAAGGACTAAACCCAAATCATGGGGCCAGATGAACACAAAATAGATTTGCTTCCGTGCTGAGAAGCCACTTCCAGATTATGGCTGTCTGACTCCTTGATCTGCAGCACCACTCCACAGGGCTCTGGGCAAAGCACTCCTGAGGTGGGGAGGAGTCGTGTCTCTCTTCACACCCCTCCAGGAGAGCTCAGGATGCATGCGGGGGGTGTTGTCAGCAGCCCCTCACAAGGTCCCCTGGTCTTGGGAGGGACATGAGCATCCCCTTGAAATTCTAATTAGCTGGATCTCAAACCTTTGTCTGTGTGGCCTGTGTGACAAAGTCAGGGGACACCATGGTGAGGCTGTCACCCTGAACTTCCCTCAGTTTTCTTTTATATGCTGCTGTATACAAAGCTGCTTTCTGTTTTACATAAAACGCACTGTCCTTCCTCTATTCTTTGTTGTTATCCTAACAAAGCTTACCTTTTCCTGCTCTCTGGATGTGCAGTCTTTGAGGGTTCAGGGTAATTTCTCACTCCTCACACGTCTGATCCTCCCCACGTAAGTCACTTTGTATCATGTGCAGTATTCCACTACAGCCCATCCGCATCTCTATTAGTGCTTATTTCTTACCACTTCATACTTCCTGTTACCTGTACTCATTTTCTTTTTGCACTGATTGACTTAAGGCTTTTGACTAAAGGGACCCTGTCCAGTTCACGATTATTCTTTTTAGGAAGTAATACAGTCTTTTCAATTGTACATTGCTTAACAAGTATACATTCTGTGAATCACTCACAATATTTAGGACTCTTAAAATACATATAACAGCAGTGATAAATATGAATTGGCACCAATTTTCTTACATTCTACATAAGATTTATTATGATTACTACATGATGATAATGATGATGGTGATGATGATGATGATGATGTTACATTCTGATGAACTTTTTAGGTTTAAGGAGCCCTAACCAAATATTTGTTGTTTCACTTTTGGTGTAGATGGTCACTAATACAGGTGTAAGAATAGCCCATCTAGGTGAATCTCTTTCATTGTTTTTGAAGGGGGAATGGGAATGTACTGGGAATCAGATCTTTTTCATTTAATCTAAACTTAATTGATGAATTCTTTGAGAATAGAATTCTAAGAATTTCACTTTATCTTCTGAAGAACAGAATTCCACTAAGAACTAGTCAGACTGGATTTAACTGTTTGCTGCAACTAGTACAAGTAGAGTCAGTGCACATGGGAATTAATCTCCAGTTCTAATGCTTTAAAAATGAGACTTCAGGAGGTATCTTACTGCAAGGAAAAAAAAAGAGTGGTACAGGAGGGAGATATTTGGCATTATAATTGAAGAAAGATGTCAACCAGGCAGGTTTCACAATGGTGAGGGGTCATTTCATTCCCAGCATTGTTAGACTATCAAAGAGTTACTGTTTCGCCTCATTGTGAAGTACTATTTCCCTTTCCTCTAGCCCCACTATGAATGAATAGACCATGCCTAGTACAATGCTGAAGATGGGCAAGGGACGGATTGAACAGACTGCGGACACACCACCGTTTTTAAAGCACAGATGCTAGGATCCTCAGTATTACCAATAAAAGTCTTACTCAATGTATGGGGCATATAGTCCTTAGGGAAATATGCTCACCAAGCAAACCTTTGCAGTACTTCAGCTGTTTCTGCATAGTGTCGCTGGCATAATAAAGTTTAACCCAGGACACTAACAGAAGTACCAATAGCCTTTCAAGATCAGAGTGTGCATGTTTGATTCTAAGTACTATACTTTCAGTTGCTTAGATAGTTCCTTAGGCCTGTGGAGCTGCTGATTCTTAAAGAAAAGTTATGTCTTCATGAGGACATTCTAGGTAAATTTCAGTATAGCTTCCTGTTCTTAAGTATATTGGACTATTTAAAAAACCTAAGTGGTTAGATCACGGTTTGTTGTATTTCACACTTCTATATTATGAAATGTTTTACTTTATCTCAAATAATACTACTATCTACCCAACACTGGACTTCAAAATATGCTTTATTTTTTCATGTCAGTACAATTGATATGTTACTGATTTCATTATTAAAAACAAGGAATGCATACTGAAAATAAGAAGCATCCTGTTATTTAATATACACATATTATATTGAGTTTCCCACACTTACCCTATACCAATCCTTAATTATTTAGCTATCATTTTCCCAGATTGCAAAACAATTTGAAAAAATATTACTTTAATAAGTATACATTTCTTTTTTTTTTTATTTAAGAGAAAATGGACACAGAAGACAGAAACAAAAAGCAAAAAAGACAAACAAACAATGACAACAAATCTGATACAATAACATTACAGGTTTACACAATGAGATGGTTGAAATTTGACAGTAGTCGCAATATTGCATATCATTACCTTCATAGGGGTTGTTCAGATTAACAGATATAGACATGTAAAATTGATCTAATCATGAGTATTAACTGTTCTTTTTCAATAGCTAATGTATTTAGTAATTTTAACTGTCCTATGTATACCTATTTATAAATTTATGTCTTTTTCCTTTTCCCTTCCTTCCTTCCTCCTTTCCCCTTAGAATACCTCTTGTTATCATTAAAATAGCTGCGCATAACATCAGGCCTAATATAATCAAGCAAAATAGTTCAGAATAAAACCAATAAAGAATAAAAGAATGGTCACAGAAAAGCGAAACAAAAAACTAAAGGGACCAACAAACCACAACAACATATCCGATACTGTAACATTATAGGTTTACAAAATGAGATGATTGGAATTTTACAGTGGTTGTAACATTGTACATCATTACCTTCAAGGGGGTACATTTCTATTGAGTGGGTATATAACAATTTTTTCAATAATTTCCTACTATTCAGACTATATTATTTAATGTTTCCATCATTTAGAAGAATCAAACAGTGTCATGGATAAATTATACATTTATAATTTTGCATTTTTCTCTGAATTCCTAGAAATGAAATTACTACACTGAAAGGCATGCTGATTTTTATAATGGGCTAGATTATTTACCAGATTACTTTGCTGACATGTGTTTCCAGCTTATAATTCCATGAAAATGGATTGTTACTTTCACACTGTAATAGGCACTGGTTATTATTTTCATAAAGTATCTTTTTGGCCATCTAGCTTCCTCTTGTGGATATATTGTCATTTCCAAGCATGTTGGTCCACTACTACATCATAGAAATATAGTCACAATACCACCGTGGCACTCTGTAGCACACAAATCCCTTAACTTGAGAATTATTAGTGAATAATTACTGTTCTAATTCCTGCACCAGATAATTGCCGGACGGAACACAAATTGTCTACCTTTCGTAAGTGCCAATAGGTGATTCATTATCATGATTCTAATTTCACAATTAAGTTACAGAAGATGTAAAAAGACTGAGGAAATAAGAGATAAATTATTTTAAGAAAGAATTTAAACTAAGACACTTCCATTCTAAAACAAATGAGATTCTTTTGAAAATAAAACCTCTCATTTTTATTTTCAGGTGATAGAAAATTTATGGTCTAAACAATAAAAAAAATTTATTAGATCTTAGTTGAATGTCCCTCTATTAAAAATAAAATGGTTGTCTGTTGACCACAGAATGCACATTACCTCAGCGTAGTCATAAATATAATATGCTTGTCAGTAGTCCATGAGCAATACTAACCTATTCCTTTTCCATTATAATGAGAAGAATTAAATATCTTTACTGGAAGTGTATAGATTATTCAAAAAAAGCACAATGGTGGTCACTAGAGCTAACTTCCTGGACAACAGGCATATTTATGGAAGCACAGTGTAGATTTGCTCAGTTTGATTTATTATTAAAAGTTGGTGACTTGTGGAGACCTGACAAAATCTATGCAAATTATGTGTATATATTATTTTATAATTTTTATGTATCATACTTGAAAAAATTTCCACTTCGTCTCTCATTTATATACTCATCCTTTTGCAAATGGTAGTTTCTCTTGGGTTTTATATTTTGGAAATATTTCATACAGATAATGTATTTTGCTGAAAATTGCCTCAGTATTTATGGAAATTTTTTATGAGATACTTACTTAGTTGTTGATTTATCATATCTGTTTTATAAGTAACTTATCTTTGTATTTTCAGATTCCAAGAAAATAAGAACATCCACAGAAGGTACTAGAAACATGTTCTTTTTCTGTCATGTGTGTGATAAGCCCTCAAGTAGTTTTTTTGTTGTTGTTGTTTTGCGTTTTTTTGGTACCAGGAATCAAACTCAGGACCTTGCACTTGCCAGGCAGGTGCTTATGCCACTGAGCTACAGCCTCAGTGGTAGTATTTTTCTTAAAGGAGTAGCATGAAAGAAAATCTGTATATGGCATGGATGAAAAAGAAGGAATGTCAAATTTTTTCTGATGATACTGTTATGAAAAATATTTGACAGCAATAAAAATTACTACATGCTTTTACTTTTTACAATAAGTTATTGCCAAAGAAATGTTTGTTTCATAAGCAATAGAACAATGCTAGCTATTTGCATTACTAGATCATATGCACTCAATTAAGTTTGGGAACACCAGTGTTAATTAGGAACTGAAGTGTTTTTTTTTAATCTTGAATAGGATCCTAACCCATTGGCAAGTACAGACTGTTTTCTGTACTTGTTACCTATTTTCTGGGCAAACAGTGTTTAGCTATTTGAATGTGTTCATTTAAGAAGGCTACCACCTGTAAATAACTTCCAATGGTCAAAAGTCCAATTTTAGCTCAATTCATTGTCAGATAATGTTTTTCCACTGAGTGATGAATCTATCTTAATATTGGCAGTGCAGTATGTCAGAGCCCTACTCATTGTAAGGGGAAAACTACAAAGAGCCGTTAGAAAACTTGCAGTCTAATCCAAGTATAGGCAGCAAGTTTTGCCTTTGCACCTTCTAAGAGCGATGGTTTTCTGCTTGTATTTCTTTCAACAGAACAACCCAAGGGAAAAAGTAAGAAATGCATGCAAAGCCGATTTGTGTACACTTTTTCTCTCTAACACTATTACTGGCCTCCTGGTTTATTTAGGCCTGCAGTTTTGAATCTCTTTTTTTCCTATGTTTTATGCATGTGGAGTGTGCTTCTTATTGTTTTGTCAGAATGAAAACTATACAACTCCCCAGGTCAGGGTAGCCTGGAGGGAAAGCATGCATTCTTAAAGCCCCTTTCCTAACTCATGCAAGTATCTACTAATAACTTCCTCAGGCTTATAACAAAAATACAATTGCTCTCCATTAGCCAACAAGGTCTTGTGTTTGTGTGAATGTAGTCCTTGTGATTCAGATAGTTCTCAATTGTTAAAAAATATAGCCAAAATAGTTTCCATGTTAGTTTCACTCTTTTTCCTGTGATTGCCTTTCTTAAACTCTACAGATATTTCGACATTTTCTTTCTAACATGACTTTACCCTATAAAGATTGTGAGCTCTGTGTAATAACACTGCTATGGATCC
>RJWM01035091.1:0-19204 GCA_004363535.1 Dasyprocta punctata | reverse complement strand
TGAGCTGCCGTGCGCTCTGCACTCTGGTGGGGGGGCGGGGGCCCAAGCTCTCCAGGTCCCTGCAGCTATGATGTTCAATTCCCCGGTGAGCACCTCTGGGTTCCTGGGCTAATTTGGGCTGGGCTGCGTACCTCTGTGTCCTGCGCGGCTGGCCGGCGTTTCCCTGAGGTTCGCGGCGTGCAGGATCGCCTATAATTTCGACAGAGTCAAGGTACTTTAAAAAGTCTGAGAAGCTTATGTGATCAGGGATAGGAAACGCAGTACCCACAAAGAGCATTCATGGTAAACAAGCACAACTCTTTCATAAACACACGCTTTGACTATAGAATGAGAGATCCCTTCCCGGAGTAACCCAGGGATATGCGTTTTGAAGCCCTGTTATTAACAAAACCTTATCTGGCTAAAGGAACATAGAGTTGAGGTTAAGGTTGAGTTTCCATCTCTGAAAAGGCAATCAGAAACATTTGAAATCTGAGATACAAGCATGCCATCAAAAGTCTGACAACTGAAGGAAAATATTGTGAACCATCCACATATATTCATGATGAATGCCTAATATTCCTGTTAAGCAATGGAAAAAAGAATTCTTCCAAAACACTATGGGATTTATAGTGAGAAGGTGAATGGATTTGAGGATGGCAGTAGTAGAATAAATCTAGATTTCAGAATAACTTTCATATTGTAGAGACCAAATAACCCAAGTACGAGTTGATAGTAAGTGCAAAAATTCGCTTACCCCTCCCTGCATCCTTGGGAAGCAGTACTAGCAGGGAGCCCAACTTTATTGTGTCTCATTGGAGTCAGGAATTTGATTAAGAAACATGGCTCAAATTGGGTGAAATGGTGCTATCGTGTCCATACTTACATATGGCATGTAGACACCAATTCATGGAAAAAAATCCAAAAATAGTAAAAGAAATTGAACTGCTCTAACGTGGAGTTCACACACTAATTCTGGCCCAAAGTAACTACTTTGTCCTATGGTGGTCACACTGTAAAATGCCGAGACATTTCCAGAACCGAATCTCTCAGTAGGTCTCATCTCTCATAGAGCATAAATGTTTAAGCAGCTTATGACACAATGATTATTTCCTACTAGCAATTTGGAAGAGAGCTGTTCTCATAACTCTCCTCACTACACACTGCTAAAATGTTATGTTCATGAAATTTGACAAGTTTATTGTGTCACCAAGATCCTGGTAACTCCTCCAAGTTTTTAAAAATTTATCTAGAATTTCAGCAACACTGACAGCAGAGGTCTGTTCCTCAGCAGTGACCCAAAGCTCTCGCCAGAGGTCTGCTTTGAGTACAAAATATCTAATGTCCAACATTGAAGCAGGTGAGACCCACACATATTCCTAGCAGAGGAATAAATAATTCCATGTGGTTGATCTTAATCCACATTTCCAAACCAAAGTTTAGGCAAGACCACATAGGGTCTAGTCAATCTGGAAAAGTAAAAGGTGGGGAAGCATTGGAAGACTTGTGTGTTGGAGACCAGACAGTAAGAATTAAGGCCTAATTGGCCTCCTCTGTGAGCACTAGGGAGAAAAGCAGCACAAAAGCATGCTGACATGTTGCAGGTTCTAGGAAAACGTTAATACAGCTGAAATCCTATTTACCTTAACATATACCATGGATGGTGGGGGTAGCTGAATCTTGTGATACTCTAATTGTTTGTTCCTGTGTCTAAGAGAAAAAAGACAAGTTGACCCAGTCAGTTGGGGCTATTTGATGAAGGGAGACAAGAGCCCTCTGGCCCCCACATTTTAAAATAATCCTGTATCTCTTTGTTCTTCATCTTCATTCATTCCCTGATCAGGTACAAAGCTCAGACTGGCTTCTGCAGTTTTGAAATTTGAAGATTGACACTTCAAATCCTCCAACTCAGTTTGGAGGAAGTGGAAAAGCTGTCTTCTTTACTCATGGAGCCCAGTGGAAAAAGAAATCTTGGGGAGAAGTCAGATTTGGGACAACAATCCTTCCAGCAGTGTCTTGAAACTTGAATCTGAGAAGCAAAGATCTCTTGAATTCCTTCCCTGAGCTACAGTGTGCTCAGGGGACTTGGGTGGAGGAATGAACAACTGCTCCATGCTCATAATTTTAGGATTTACCAAGTTTAATTTATTCTGGATATTTGCCCCATCTAGTCATTTAAAAAGTGAAAACACTAGCGAGTCATTTAGTAAGGTTTGTCAAGGTAATAAAATCCAAGGCACTCAAATTTCTTGACCACTCCAAGGGTGGGGGGGGGCAGGAGAAGAATTTGCCAGATGACTATACCTTCCCATCTCAGCAGGTTACCTTACGGCTGCCTCTGAGTGAGCAACTTCTCCAGTTCCTATGTTCACTATCACACTGTGCCAGAGTCCAGTTTCTCTTCCAGAGAACTATGCTAAAACATTACAAGTGTAAGAGTGAGGAAGACTTCTTGATGCAAGTGTCCCTCATTCTGGGACTTCAGGTTTAGGCATCTATGACTTTAATGGATATATTTAGAACTCAGATTCTGAGTTCTAAAAGTTACCACTCCCACACACATACTCGTACGGCAAGTATATCTGGGAGAAATGGAAATACGATTTGCTCATCTTCAAGGATTTGCTTTCCCATACAAGACTCCAAAGTAATCTTCAGAGTACAAAGTTCCTCGTGACCAAATATGACATTACTTTACAAGGAGGAAAAAGACATGACTTGTCATGTTAGCTAAAACAAGAAAAACACTTCTGGGCAAGAATAGTGTGTGAGCTCCATAGAATGAGAAAAGAAGATAAGTATGTCAAACGTTTTCACAGGCAACTAGTTTCAACTCCTCAAATTCAACATCTTGGAGATCAGTTTTGTAGCAGAGTGTCCTGGGCCTTAGGTTGAATCAAGGTAGAGATGCACACTTGAAAATAGACACTGGATGTGTGTGACTCACAAGGAGGCTACTGGGCTGCCTGGAGATCCCGTTCCAACAGCGTCATCACGTTTCCTTTTACCTAGCACTGCTCTCCTCAGCATGGGGGCTGGGGCTTCCTAGAGCAGTAAGGCCATGTCCAGCCATTCTGTCCTCCAATATCAGAGCTGATGGATCAGGAAATGACAAAGCCAGAACCTTCCTGCCAATTTGGAAAGGGTGGGCACTGCCTCAGAACTGACCTGACCTCCTCTCAGCAAGGATTCAGTCCAGGCCTCTGGATATGTGAAAGGAGCGCTCCCTATAAGGGAAAAGACCAGAAAGAGACAAAGGACTCCAAGAGGATAGTTTAAAATCCATCATTTCCTCCTAAATAGGTCATTGTAATGAATGCATAGTTATGTTTATAACTTTTAGAAAAAAAAAGATGAAGCTCAGAGCTACTTAAGAAATTTCTTGCTTTCATCCTCAACTCTGAGGATGGAGGTTGCACACAAGGCAAATGTAGAGATTCACAGAAGGTTGGAGAAGAACACGTGGGAATCCCCAGCTTGAATCAGTGTCAGTAGAAACTCAAGGAAACATCTGGACCACGGAGCAAACTGCTTTACTAAGTTCCCCAGTGATGGGGACAAATGAATATCTGTGCAAGATGACAAAGCTCCCCTCACAAAGGAAGAAGGCAAAATACAACGGCAGCTTCGAATCCTGAAAAATGACTCTGGTTCCTGCAATGCCCTCAGAACCTGCTTTGCAGAGAAATCATATGGGCCCAATGTCACCCAATACAACTGACCCCAAGGTCAGAAATTCCATGCCTGGGAAGACTTTGTTTACTGAAAAAGAATATTCCTGTCTCAGTAAATGAATAGACAAACAATGGTATTTGTAGCAAAATGATACTGGATGGGGAATTTATCTTTTCCTTAAATCAATTCAAAAGACAGCTTTCTGAAAGGAATACTTAGGGTAGGGAGATTATATCAAGATATCCACTGGTAGCACTTTGTACATGTTTCTGTGTAGGGGAGAAAATTAAGCCATCACAGCTGAAGCTCATGCCATGTGGCCGAGTGAAGCTACTTATCAGACGGTGCAACCAATGTCCATGCCGTGTGCTCCTTTCGTTAGGCCTCAAATACATTCAGAGATCCATGTCAGTTTCTATCAGGTTGACACAAGGCTGGTGCTCAGCAGAGTCTATGCTGACATTTACATCATCCAAGGCTGCCGGCCCCAGTACTCCTTGACAAGTGAATGAGGCTGTGATCCTGGATTGGGCTGACCCCAGCAGGGACCTGCTCTGCACAGCCAGGAGGCACCACCCAACCCTGCACACACAGGTGGACTCCATGGTCACAGAGAAGGAACACTCACCCAGGAACAGAGGCACCCAGAGGGGGACACAAACCCTGTTGGAAGTGTTGCCCTCAAGTCTTCCGCATTCATGCCCTGGGGGCCACATCATCCCTCACCTCAGAACACAGTTCATGAGTCTACAGAAAGAAATGGACTGGGACCCTCAGATTCAGGGTGATTGCACAGTGCAGAGGGAAGAGAAGCAGGTGCAAAGGCCCGGTTTTCAGTGTGGGGATCTCAGGCTGGCACTGACTTTGCCCTTGTAGCACTCAGGCTCCCATGGGTCAGATGGCATGCCCAGTTCCATACCAGCCTCCACACTGGGCACACAGGCGCATTTCTCTCTCATAGCAAATCTGATCAAGGAAGGAGATGAATGAGGGGAATGAGAGGTAAAAGTTACAATCTGGTTATTTACAATTTTACATAACTAGCCTGGAAATCACCCTGCTTGACTCCGCCCAATACAGTGGAGCTGTGACTAGCCTGGAAATTCTGCTGGTGCCCTTGAGACTCCCCATGGTACCAAGCTGATGAGAGTGGGGAAGCTGGAAAAGCTCATGAGAACACTTTTTCTTCCTCTGGATTTCATGGCTTCTCTGTCACGCAGTGACTGCTCAAAACCAGAGGACAAGACAAATTCTCCATTGTGCCCTGACCCTGCCTGCAGGCATGGATGGAATACTCCACCATCCCAGGAGGCAAAGATGGGAAGAAGCCACATCACTGGAGGTACTGCGGACCCAGCAGAATACTTGGGGCTGACTACCACTAAAGCCCCTTCCACAGGTAGTGCCCGTTTCCCAAGGCTAATAGCTCCCTCCTCAAGGTGGTGACAAGGTGAGTCTGCTCTCTGCAGAATAAAACCATCCCTGGTGCCACCACTACTGTGAGCAGCCAAGACCACCACCTTCAGCTTCACCTTTCCCGCGAGAGCCTTTGGCTACATGAGTCTAGGTCAGTTGAGAGCCTATATAGAATGCAGAGCTTGGGGTTATTCACTCAGTTCTCCTACACACTCAGTCTGAGAGGAATAAGAGGAACTAACAGGCTTGTCTGTGTCTACAACAGGGAAAGCCATGTGTCCCAAGCAGAAGAATGTGTCTGGTGACTGCATGATCATGGAGCATAGTGTCCCAGACCTGCAGGCCTGATGGGGGTCACTGAAGCCTCAGGACTCAGTGCTGGGGAGGCCCAGGCTCCAGCAGGCTGTCACATGGCCAGACCCCTCTAACTGTCCAACCTGCCTCCCCTCCATTTTCACTGGCATTGAGCCCTAACACACATGTGATGGCAGTACCTATCACAAACCTTGACCTCCCTAGTCAGGGCCATGTGGAGGAGCAAGTGATCCAAGAGCATGGAGAGGCCTCACACGCAAGCCCCTCCTGCAAACAGGTGTTCCTGACCCCTCACTGTACAGAGAATGAGTGTGCAGCCCACTGTCAGCTCCTGCAGGTCCTACACAAAGCCCACAGAGACCCAGAGGGTGGGTGCTGATCCAGCCCAGGCCTGTTCTCCAACAGCCTCTATTCATGTTAAAAAGTGGAAACCACTGCTGGGCATTTAGCTCAGTGGCTTCAGCACATGCCTGGCAGGTATGAGGTTATGAGTTCAATCCCTGGTACAAAAAAAAAACATTAAATAAAATAAAAAATAAAAGTTCAAAAAATGAAAAAATAGAAATGGAAACCTAATAGATCATGAAAGGCTCTGAGTGACCCTCAAGTCTCTCTTTACACTGCCACGCTCCTGTCCCATTTGCTCACCACCTTAGTGCCACAAAGACATACAGATGAAAGATCCAACATTCACTCTCACCCACCATATTGACTACAGTGGTTCCATGAGTTTTCACAAATGATTTGAACTCACAGGGGTGGGTCTATGATGGCTCATAGGGCATTCACCCCACATTGCAGGAAGTGATTGGAAGGGTCTTTCTAAACCAGATCAGTTCCGATGTTTAGCCTACAGCACAACACAATCAAAAAGGAGTTTTAAAAACTCTACTCCTGTTAGTTTCTGCAGGTGCTGTAATAGGAAAGAGAAGATCTATACCTACTGCTAGTATATCACTACATAGATAGCTTATTTTCTAGTCTGTGATGTCCTTTGACAAAGGGGATCATGCCAGTCAAGAGGAAACAGGACAGGAAAGTTTCAGGTTTCCTGGTATAAAACACAGAATTCTTTCATGCCAGCCAATGTGGACAGTTTAAGGGAAAGTCTGAAAACGCTCTCAAATGGATCCACAGCAAATACCTAGCAACAGCTAAATAAAGAAAAAAAGCATTGTTACTACCAGGATCCCATGGGATGCACCATGACAAGGTGAATGGATTTAGGGTTTACTCCAGGGATGGCATTTTGTGGAGGAAATTAAATCTTACAGAGTAACTTCAATGCTGTTGAGACCAGAAAAATTCAGGCCCAAGGAAACCCCATTGGAACCCTGCCCTCAAGTCTCCCACATTCATGCCCTTGTGGCCACATCATCTCATCTGAGAGCACAGTTCAGGATTCCCTAGACGGAAAAGGAGTAGGACTCCCAGAATCTGGGATCTGAGGTTCCTGTCATCATGGGCCTCTCAGACGGCCACCGACTGTGCTTTTGTGGCCCTCAGTGTCCCTGTGCTCAGATGCCAACTGCGGATCCTCACCAGCCTCCACATTTTGGGCACAGAGACCAACAAACTAATTCTAAATGAATGCAAATGAGAGGCAAAAGCCAGAAATGTGATTATAATTTTACGCAACTAGATCATAACCACCCACCTTGTACCCTCCTAATATGGTACAAATTTTACTCCCTGCAAAGGCATCTCGTTCTTGGCTCCACCCCCACCCCCATGGAGCCAAGATGAGAGAAAGTGGGAGAAACCAGAAAAGCTCACAAGCATGCTGTCCTTTCCCCCAAGGTTTCATGGATGCTCTATGTAGCCAGGGCATCTGCCATGCCCTGCACTGGAAAGGCAGGCTCATGCAAACGTTAGCATGTCTTCATCCACCTGATCTACTGTATCAGTACCATAAGGTTTCTGACTCTTAAAGTCAGTTTTCTATATTCTAATGGATTTTTAACTGAAATATTCACCATTGTTTTAGATGACACCATGAACTTCACTGTATTGTACTTTGAGTCTCCCTGGGACTCACTCTGCCTTCTTCACAATCTGAAATCATTGACAGTTCAAACAGGGTGCAGGTGTAGAAATTAAAAATCCCATCCTGGTCAGAATCTCACTTCCCATAAACCTGCAGGTGTGGTTGCTCAGAGAACGTTCCTCATTTCCACATAGACCTGATGACCCCAGCTCAAAATGCCAGGCTCTCTTTACTGGGTTTACAAAGACCTGTTGCCCAAGTAATTCCCACCAGTGGTGGCTTAAAACTCTGGGAAAAACAGTGATTTAAACAGCTTTGTCATTTGAAGAGCTGCTACTTTAATTTCTAAGAAAATTTTATTTTAAAAAGGAAAAAACAGAAAAATCAAGAAGCAAACAATTAAAAAACAACAAAAGCAAAATGAGGACAATAACAAAACAATGACGATATAGGATTTCAAAACAAGATAGGAATTTGACAATGGTTTTTATATTCCATATTGTTATCCTCAAAGTAATTGTTCAGGCTACCAGATACAGGAATCCAAGATTGATTGAACAGTATAAATTCCCTTTGAGCAGTTTCTCTCCCTTTTACTATATTAAAATTGCATGTGTAACCACTGTATTGTCTTGCTAGTGTGAAAAACTGAAATAGTAAATAATATCCAAAAGATTTCTAAGAAATTGATCTGAAAATAGTTTGTTTCATATAGACTACATCTGAAAGAAGACTGGCAGCATAGAACACTTAGCTAACAAATAGCAATCCTGCAATGTCACCTGAGACCCTAAACTGGGCTAGGATGAAGTTCCCAGTGGCTTTGCTCCAAGAAGCTACACTCGTTTTTTAGAATTTGCTAGTACTGAAATGGTTGAAGGTGTTGATCCAGATCTTTGCAAGGTGATCATGAGATGTGAGAGAAAACCTTCTCTTGCTTCTAGGAAAACAGCAATGTCAACAATATCACAGAGATTCTATGTCTTAAAATTCTCTATCTGCAAACACTGCCACAAATTTCTACTTTCACATTTCCTTAGGTCAATCATGGTGAGCCTACAGCATGCATGCTGCAGCAAGCACAAGAAGCCCTTTCTGTTGGCATGCAAGCCAAGTCACCCCAGCAGTTTTCACTGTGGCGTTGGCACTTTGCGATAAACAAGTGAGTTTTGGGTTGCAGTTTGGGCAACTCTGTCTGTAAAAGGTTTGCCCTGGCTGCCCTAGGCCACAGGTGGGAAATAAATTTTCCTATTGGAGTTGACTCAATCCTAAAAGTTTGTGGCACTGGTTTGGTGGCTTCTACAATTATAGACCATTTCATGGACAGTCCCCCACTTTGGGGGTCTCTAAAAGGTTTGCCATCACTGCCTTAGGTCAACCTAATACTAGTTTTAATTGGAAGTCATGGAAAGGTTTCAAACAAGACACTGGACAGAATCCAAAATCAGAGCTCTGAGGCACTCGGGGGGACCTTCTAGCCCAATATAAAGAAACTGATCTAAATTCAAGACAGGAACATATTTGTCTAGTCAGCAAAACTGCTGTTTCTGCCCATTGGAAACTTCCTCAAAATGTTCTCCAGTTATAGTGTCCAAAAAGGGTGCCAATATGAATTTCTAGGATAAAAAGTACTCTTTAAGCTATAGGCAGAATTTCTGGAGTGCAATATTCCAATCACACGTGGCCTAAGAAGAGACCTGTGTTGTATGACATGGTCATTTGTCAGCCCCAAATATGATTATACATAACATGGACCCACGGAGAATGGCACTACAAAGTTTTTTGAAGAAAACGCCATTTTATAGTATAGAACTACAATCCTCCAAAGCCTCTTACCCAACACACTTGGTGTGTAAAGCTGGTATACATGTGCCTAGGTCCTGTGTTTCCTGCATCTGGTAAATGTTTTCAGAGGACTCTGCTGAAGATCATACTTGAGATCAGGCCCTGTATCCAGTTCCCATCACCTCCATGCCATCCACACACACAAACCTATGGAGCCAGAAGCTTGAGACTTTTGCAAACAGCGCTGTTCCAAGAGAAAGGTGAGATGTGTCCCACAAGACAGTCTCACCCACTCAATCTTAGAGGTGCTCACCGAGAGAGAAAGCCAGACTCACTGGGCAGATCAATCGTCAGATGTCACACGCAGTGACCAACAGAATATGAGATGTGCAAATGTGCAGGCTCCTCTGAGGGCAGCCTATGGTGCACCTGGCATGAGTGACAGAGCCATTGGGCCCGACTGCAGGATCCATGCTGTTAATGCCACCCAGAACCACTCCCCGCTTTATCCATGGCATAACCAAGAAGGGACATGTCTGACCCTTCCTGCACTTAGAGGCAAGGCTCTAATTTAAACCCTGCTTCTCCCACTGTTCTTGGCATAGTAAGAAGCCTAGCTGGACCATGGGACAGACTGTCACAAGTAGAGTAGGATTGTGTACAAACCACCTTTCCTAAGTCACTTGTTTCAAAAAAATTTCACAGCTGTATATCAATGACTTGAACTCATATTCCTTCTCCAAGCTGAAATTTCATTGGCAAGAAAAGATTTTGTTATCATCCCCTTCTGAGATCACAGAATAGTAGACAAGAGGAAGCTCCACAAGAAAGATGTAGGGATCCCATTCTCACAAGTGTCAGGAAAATCCAGAGAACAAAAGCTGTGAGTCTCCCAAGCACCTTGGATCCAATGTGTGGGGGGTCGCCCCCCCACAGTGGCCGAAGGCGCCTCTGCCGTTCCGAGGCTGAGAGCCGCGGCCTAAGCGCAACCGGAAAGCCTGCTCCTAAATTAGCCCCCACCATCGAGGGTGGAAAGATGGCGCCTGCATCCGCCTGCATATCAGACCACGCTTCTCGCAGCCAATCAGCAATACCCACGTAGCAACATAGGATAGGCAGAGCTATAGCATAAAAAGGATAGACAGGAAGAGGACAAGGTCTTCCGTCCGCAGGGAGCCGTAGCCACAGGCCGCACAGAGACGGGGACCCCGGGGACGCACTCCGGTGAAACAGAAAGCAATTGAGAGACCGATCAATAAAGAATGAGAGCTTGAGTCCGAATCCGCAGGTAGTGTATTTGTGGGGTGCGCGCGCGAGGGGTTTCACTTTCCCTTTGTGAGCCTAGATCGCGGAGCGCCGAGAAGAGAACCCCGCACCAATGATCTATGGAAAATGACAAAGCTTCCTGTCCAAAGCAGAGATAGCCATGCAATGGCAGCATGAAGCTGGGGACAAGATATGAATTGTCCATCACACTCTGAACCTGCCTGCAGGTGTGGATAGAAGACTCCACCTTTGAAGGAAGGAAATTACAGAAAGAAACCCCATTACTATAACTGTTGGGGGTCCAGCTGAACAATATTTGGGCTGGCCATCACAAAGGTCATTTCCTCAGGAAGCACCTGCCTCTGATGGCCAGTGTGCACCCACTGCCTAGGAGGTGGCAAGGTGAGCGCAGCCTGTGGACAGAAACCTTCCCTGAACCACCACTACTGTGTGTGACTGAGAACGCCCCTTTCTGCTTCAACTTCCAAGAGATTCTTCTGATCTCTCTGAATCTAGGTTGGTTCAGAGCCTGCAGAGTGTGGAGACTGGGATTTATTCACTCTATTCTACTCAGCCTCAGTCTCTCTTCTCTTCTACATGTAAAGGGCATGTCGGTCATGTCAAGGAAAGGCATAGATCACACAGTCAGCAGACATGCTCTGCTGCTCAGAAGTTTGGAGTAAAGGGTCCCACACACGCAGGCCTGACTGAGGACACCAAAATTACTCAGAACTCACTGGGGAGGCCAAGGCGCCAGCAGAACTGACCTCTTCCCCTTTCCATAGGTGTTGAACCCTAATAAATGGGTGATTTTAGCCACCTGCAGTCACCTTATTCATGTACAAGGTGATAAAGAGAAAGGCCAAGGGATCTAAGAAAATGGAGAGGCCCCAAGCATAGGCCCTTCCTGTAAACAGGTGCTCCTGCCTCCTCACCTTCTGCACGTGAAATGTGGTTTGCAATCTGGCAGGTTCCTGAAGGACCAGGAAGGTGCTGCACATGGAGACCCACAGGTGATCAGCTAAGGCTGTTCACAGCCTCTCAGGAAGCCACCACCAGGACAAGAGGATCCTGGGCCCTTCTTGACATCAGATGAGACCTGGGTATTAAGCTGCCCCTGCCTGCCAATAGCCCAGTGGGCTTGGTTTTGGAAGCAGGCTGTTCTTTGCCATGAAACACAGTAAAAAAAAAAGTCCAAAAAACGATGAAACTGAGTTTGTCCCTTTTATACCTTCTACAGAGATTCATATTTTTAACACATTTATTTCTAGAAGAACTGAAACCTCCATTACGTCATTTTGTTCCAGTGGACTATTACGTTTTCAGGGGTAGGGAGATGGTTATTTGGACACGTACTCATTCTCTTGTCCACAACAGACAGTCTCATTGATTTAGTTTGCTTAGAATGCATTTATTTTGCACACTGGTACTCATGAAAGTACTAATTAACCAGAGACCTGAGCCTATCACACTGTGTGGCTTCCACATAAGCCATGACATCACCACTCCTGCAAATTGTAATAGAACAGTGAAACAAGTGTATCTTTAAAGACTCAACAGATTTCATTTTTGAGACTTATAGGGTGATGGTCTTTACTTTGCATAAACCCCCATGGAAAAATTCACATTCACACAGCATCATGATATTTTTTCCATGTCTTGCACATGCACTCAGGGGAAAGACGAAGCTTCACTCAAAAATGGGACCCTTTCACCCTGGTGACACCAGCCAAGGTTCTTAAGAGTTACAAACTGATTCTAATTTATTCAGATCATAAGGAGTTTAAAAATAAAGCCAAAGGAAATCAATTTCAGCACTTAAGTCTTTGTAACAAAAGACATCTTCCATAGATAATCTGTCGCCAGCCCAAACATTTCCCAAAAACCCAGTGAAGAAAGCCAGATCTTCCCATTTAGTAGAGACTTTGTACATGGTCCAGTGACTTATGGAGAATATGGAGATAAAAACTTCTGACTCGCACAGATACCAAATGTCCTTACAATAGTTTAGGCATTACTGTAACCAACCCTCTGGCTGTTGGCATCACATTGGATGCTTTGTGAACATCTTTGCATCCTTTGGTTTTGTATCCTTTCCAATGTATCTTGATGGAATCACAATGCAAATCAAAAGTTTGAAACAAGAGATCATGGAAATCTGAGCTTTCAAGTCTCTAGCCAGTCAACATTTCTTTTCACTCAATACCTCACCACCACATTGGCTTTGAGATGAAGGACTCAACATTTAGTCTTGCCTACCATGTTGGCTTCTGTAGTGCTATGAATTTTCCCTAATCACTTCAACTCAAGGGCAGGGTCTACCACGGCTCAGAGTGGCTCTGAGGTTGTTCACTCCTAGATCATGGGAGAACTAACTACAAGCATCTTCCTAAGCCACACAGTTTCAGAGATTTGACTATACTGTATCAAACAACTCAAATACAATTTTTAGAAATTCTATTTCCTTTGTTTTCTGAGGTTGCTGAAGGAGGTAAGATACTCAGACACTGTTCAATATACAGAAGAGTTGCTTGCTGGCTTAGTGGTACCCTTTACTCATGACAGTTATGACTCCCTTGGTTAAGGACAGCAGTAAAGGAATGTGGAGCCTCATAAAAACAAGTATGAGTCCTGATTCTTCCACACCTGTGACATAGTATTTGTGTAGGTGCTAAGCCCCAGGACCTATGTTTCTGCTATGGAAAATCGAGTTCTTCCATATCAGTCTTATTCCAGTTTAGAGAAAAGGTCAGGAAGAATTGAAAACAGGGCCACAGACATGACACATCTACTCAATTATGGAAGAAATTAGTTCCAAGATTCCACATGATGTACAGTAAGAAGAGGCATGGATGTGGGGACGGCTGCAGTGATGGCATTAAGTGGAGTAAATCTAGTCTCAGAGAGTAGCTTTAGTATTGCTGAGATGAGAAAATTCAGTCCAAGTTGATACCATCTGCCAAAATTCATTCCTATGAGCTCTGGGACAGATCATTAAGCTCCTTAGACATTTTTTTCTAGTTATTTGGAGGGTACTTATCCCTTTCAGTCTGTTTCTGAAGTACTTATGGTGAAATGCTTTCCTCTGGGTATGTGCTAAATCAGATATAAGGTCCATGACATACAACCCTCAGCTAACAAATGAAGTCACTCCACTCTTACCTTAGATACTAAGATGGGTAAGGTGAAGCTCCTGGTGCCTTTGCCCAAAGTAGTTACTCATCTTTTGTGACACTGCAAGCACTAATGTGGCTTCTAAAGACATTCATCAAGATTTTTGCTAGCTGACCACAATCTCTGAACAGTCAGTCACTGATTCAAGGCAAACAACTACTTCCACAGAATCACACAGAATTATAAGATAATCACTTACCAAAATTCTATGCTACTTTAGATTCTCTAAAATTAACAGAGGCCGTGGAAATCTTTAGAGTGAGAAGCTATTAGAGATCATAGCCAGGATCAGAGCTCTGGCATGATTTAGACAAATCCATAGCCCAATTTGGGGGAAGACCACTATATTGAAGAACTCACCCCAATGATTAGCCTACTAATCACACACCACCACCTTAGCTGGTTACAAAAACTGTTGTCATTTCTGTCCTTTAAAACCTTATTCTATACGTTTTCACTAGTGGTGTCCAAGAAGTACACACAGAACTTGAAGGAGACAGTGCATTGTATCCACCAGGTAGCAGTGGTAGTTCTAGTGCCTTGTGTCTGAGGCATATATAGCTCCTGAGGAGACCTGGTGTTGAAGACTACACCGTTGCTTTTGGACACTAGACCTGCCAATGCCATACTTCATATGGCCCCATGGAGAAATGAAGTTGTAGTCAAACAATGGAAGAAAGTATTGGGGACCCGGCCTAGAACCCCAATCTTCTGAACGAGTGTACAGCAAGGGCTTAAATAAATGAGACAAGTTGTATGATTTTAGGGCTCCAGGAGGATCAAAGCCCCTGCAGAGTTCTTGACTCTGTGGCTGTCATGAGGGCTAAGACAAAGAGCTTCTCTGGATCACCCGTATATATTTTCAAATAGACAAAGAGAGGAGATATTGAGGGAGGTGCTGAGGGTGGTGCCGGAACTGAGTAGGACTTGGGAGTCACTTTAAGGCCATCTCCAAGTAGGAAGGAATGCCAGAAATGGAGAACTATGTTACCTCCAAAATGGCCTTTATGATGGGACTGTGATGCCCTGCAGAGTAAGATGCCTACAGGGCAGTCTCTATTAACATAATTATGGAACCAATATGCCCTCAGCTGCGACCTTCTTTATCTTGCCTTTTGAGGTATCTCTGACCTCATTGGCCACTACAGGCCTCGGTCAGGACCAGTGATTCATAGAATTTCCTTACTATGAATCAGCTCCCATCGCCAGGCAAGGGGCCTAGGCCTAGGACAGGCTCACAGATAAATAAAATGCCAATTAGTAAATTTTAAATCCTGCTCAGAACTGCTTCATAGTGGTCTCTAACAAGAAAGTTCATTTTGAACTAAAATATAGAACTGAAATCCCCAAAGGACCCTACCCATCCACAGCCTGCACCCGTTCACACTAGTTCCCACCTGTGCTCCCTGCTGAGAATGCCAAACGCTCTTCAGTTCTAGACATGGGCCTCAGAGTTGGTGGTTATAGACTTTTGCAGTGCCAGTTACACTGTCCTGGTCAGAGCCTGTTATGATTACACTCACCATAGCATTTTATCAAAAGCTATTAACCAAGAACATCATTTCAGTCAACACTGAATCAGGCACTGAGAACTAATCTCAGTTCTGTGGCTGACATACCACAGATACACCCACAACTTAGAGGAAATTAATGTACACCCAATGCCTCCAAAGGTGAAGCATAAATTTAGATCTTTGCTGGCTTACAGTGAGCTCTGAGAAGCATGATGCCATTGCCTCAAGAACACACACCTAGATGCCATCAGTATTGTGCAGGCAGCTGACACAGAAACACCCCACTGGGCAATTCTCTGCCATAATTTTCTCTGCTTCTCAGTTTCTATCAGACCAATCTAGAATTCATGTAAAATTAATCATCCCCAGGAAAATTGAGAATGAGGAGATATAGCAACACTAGTCAGGATCACAGGTCTCAGAAAGAGTAGGGAAATGTGATAGTTAATTGTGTCAATTTGACTAAAAGTACAGCCAAGGAGATTGATTGTCTCAGCATAGTTTTGGATTTCAAAGACCCACCCATAGGCAGGATTGCTGCCAGGATACTATAAAATGAATAAGGTGGAAGCATTTCTTTTGTTTCCTTGGAGGAGGTCCAGTCTCTACCTTCACCTTGGATGTCCTCTGCTGGCTTCCAGTGCAGACCCTTTGAACTCCCCATGTGGAGTACTGCAGAACACTGTAGTGAGCTAGAGGTCTTCCCATGGATCCTTCAGATCCCCAGCATGCCTCTTACACTCTTCCACACCTGACTCTACTGGTGGCCATCATAAGTCAATATTGTAAATTCTTATGCATTTGTATATTTTGCATCAAATCTGTGATTCTAAGAAGCACTGACTTATACACAAGATTTCTCAATCCACTTTAAGAATTGCCTATGTAGAGGTTTGCCTGCAAATAACTTACATGGTCACCAAATCTGGTACCATTTCTGTGCATTAAAAATTTACTCTGTACTATAGTCATTGCTTAGTGGCCTTGTTAGATCTTCAGAGTTATACAATTCTGCAGCAATAAGTACAGAACATACAGGTACACTAGACACGCGTGGTAATCATAGCATTGCCTCAGACATACACCGCCTAAAAGGACTTTATATTGAAGGACCCACAGATACCTTTGGGCACAAGGAACAATGGCTTACTTCATAGGGCTCCATGGAGTAGTAAATTTTTACACAAAGAACTGCCTTAAGTAAATGCCACTTAGATGTAGACTATGAAACTTGAGCTCACAGGTTTCAGAACCATCCACAAAATAGGAAGCCTCAGCAAACTTCCTGCTCTGAGGACCCATGTGTTTATTGCTGAGAAACCAGAATCATCAGTTTCAGACTGGGGCTGTAGAGTCTGTAGCCACAGGATGTTCTAGGCCTCACTAAACTTTTCCTCTCAGAGTTCCTATCACCATCAATTACTCACCATGAAAACTACAGGGGTATCTGCAGGGCTAAAATTATAGATGAAGCCAAGGACATCAGGCCACACTAAGCCCGAAGTAAAAACTAACACTACTGCCATGGATGACACAAGCTGGAGGTTCCCCCAGACTACTAATGAAGGCCGCCATATTGGACCACATTCCACTCAACTGCACCAGGACCAGTGGGAAACCGCTTCCAAAATGCTCTTCAATGTCCTTGAATGACCTCTTAATGTTTATGGAAGTAACTAAAAGTGATGTAACTAGCCAGACCAGTTTTAGTAAGATTACTATAAAAACAAGCTCATTCTTTCCAGATGACATCCTGAATATTGCAAAGAAAAAAGTCAAAAGACACAAGTGTCCCTTTCATAGGGGAGTGAGAAAAAAATGCATACAGTTGGCTGATTCTTGCTTGTTTTAACCTTGTTTTCCTCCCTTCATTTGCTTTGATCTGCTAAGCCCAACCTTCTACTTCTCCAAATTAATCAGGGTGGTTACATCCAAGGCTAATGGCAAACTGTCATATCTACAGAGTCAATGTAACTAGAAGACTCTCATCACCTTCATATTCCATCAGGTAGTTCTGCCCACAAACACCATATATAGTGAGCCAATAGGAGCCCTCCTTGATCTCGCTTTGACTATAGGTTTGATAACATCCCAGAACAGTACCCATTGAGATCCACTTTTGAAAATTTTAGTATTTAAAAAATTTGTGTAATTTGAGTTGATGTTGAGTTTGTCTTCCCCAAAATGACAGACTTCACTCTAAATTCTTTTCCTGGTTCCAGTTGAGAGCAGACATGTAAAGAATCACCCAAAGAGAAAGTGCTAGTCAAAATGGTTGACAGAGGGGTCAGATTCAGAGCGTCAGGGAGAAATTAGTCTAATACATGTATTTGTTTAGAACCTAGGTTCTTGAAGGTAGAGGATCTCTCCTCATGCAGCTGGTGAAAACTAGGAAGGCCATGGAATCATAATGATCAGATGCCCTTGGAGAGAATGGGGCAGCATCTGTACTGGAATAGAAACCCCACGAGCAAGTATACACCACTCATCAAGTGGGAAGAGAGGCTCATGAGCACATTTCAGGTTGTCTTCCTTTGTATTCACTGAACAGGTCCTGTGAGGATTCTGACTTTTGGTAATAGCTTTCAGCCAAAATGTTCATTGCAGTTTTCCACCACACCTGATATTTCAGTCTATCGAGTCTCACTGGCACCCTTTCTGCCTTCTTCATAACCTGAAGTCACTGAGTGTAAAACGAGTTGCAGCAATAAAAATGGAAATTCCCAGAAAGCTCAGAATATGTTTTCCCAAACACCTGCAGGGAGGGTTGACAGAATGTTCCCCAATTCTACCATGGTCCCCATGACCCCAGGTCAAAACATGAGGCTCTTCATTGGTCTAGCAGGACATTCTGCCTGAGAAATTTCCAGCAGTTCTGTTTAAAGTCCAGAAAAAGTGTTTTGAGTAGCTTTGGTATTTGAAGAGCAGTTATTGTGAAAAATCCATCACAAAAACATCTTCCTTTCTGGAGAGTTCAAGTCCATAATAAAACCTGTAGTATGGAACCCACAAAAGTTTCTTCCCAGGTGCCTGCATGAAAATTGCAGTGCATCATTTGTTTGAGCAGCCACCCATGCTCCTCTTCAATGCATCCTTATTTACCTAGCGGTAAATAAGGATATTAGAATATGTCTTCCTCATGCCTCTTTTACAGACTCATTCCAAAAATTCTTTTCCAGTGTTCCAAGTCAGGAAAACCTACTTCTGCTAAAGAGATGTGGATTACATTCCTCAGCCCATGAGAGTCCCTCTCCTGAGTGGGAACATGATCTGCTGTCAGGAAGCAGAGCACCCAAATCACCTTGAATACCTGGAAATTTCTGCTCTGTATTCTTTGGATTGACATCCCTGACTTCACACAGTTATTCCAAATCTAGAATATCACTATGTGGCCAAAGATCCCCTCATCAGTTATTCAAACTTGTAGTTAAGACAGGGTGCTCCAGAGCTATGATGGTCATCTGTGAGTCAACCTCAACAATGCTGTGAAGTCAGTGGGGGTCAGTCCTGGATTTCCAAGTCATTCTTCATTCTCACCTCTCAGAAAGGGACTTTTCATTATATCCATGTCTTAATTAGGAGGAAGCTGAAAACCAGTCAGGATCAACTGGCCAGAAGCTCAGAATCAACAATAATTGGAAAGCAATACCTAAAATGGTGATGGAAGCAAGAAAGTTAATAAAATCTTCAGAGAGCTGTCTAGGACCATGGAGCTGGAGTCACTGCCTGGGTTCTAGCAGGCCTGAGAGGCCCACCTAGCTCATCCACATCCAAAACCTCAGCTTTGCAGATTCACCAGGATGAGCACCCAGTGCCCACTGCACTCCTGCAGCTGGCAGTGTACATCCTGCTGGGGGACAAGGACATGACCACTGGGACTCTGGAGGATATGTCAGGGGAGCTCTTCCCAGCACTCTTCATTTAGAGCTTCAGGGAGGACACTCTGAGATCCTGAAGGCCATAGTGCTGACCTAGCCCTTTTCCCTGCCTTCCCTCAGGGCACCAGAGAACATTATGAAAATAGATCTCCAGTTTGACAACATTCAACTGCATGTCTGAGGAGAGAATCCTGCAGAATTTACAAGATGTGCTA
>RJWM01035090.1:0-19240 GCA_004363535.1 Dasyprocta punctata | reverse complement strand
CAGAAGGGGCCTAAACCACTCCTGCCCATGCCCCTTCCAGCAGCAGGCTGTGTGGCAGGGACACCAGGAAACGTGTGTGCCTGTGGGTGTCTGGTAGGTGTCTTGGGGTCCTCTTGGGGGAAACAAGGATTTAGGGTTCCCTTTAGAGAAATGTGGCACTCAGGCAGGGCAGGAGGGGGTATCATCTGCTCTCTGTCAGCGTCCGTGGCCTCACAGAAGGGACTTTGTCCAGGCCTCAGAACACCTGCCTCTGCCTCAGAGTCGCTATGTGGTCTCGACCTGGTCATTCCACCCCTCCGGGCCTGGATGGGACTCACTGGATCCTGCACCCCCAACCGGAGCCACGGGGCTCCCCAAAGCCAGCGTTCTCCTTCCTCCTCCAGAGGCTGTGACCCCACAGGAGGACAAGAAGGCAGGCAGGGAGGATGGTCGTGTGCAGTGTAAACCACCCTCCTGCCACGCACTCCTTTGCTTGCTCATACAAGAAGCATTAGCTGACCACCTGGCATGAGCAAAGCCAACGGGGCCTCGACCTGCCAGCCTGCAGACTGAGGCGAGGGCACAGGAGGGGGTGGTTACAGGGCAGGGCACGAGTACCTCGGGCCTGGCCTGGGCACTGGCCAGGAGAGGCCCAGGCTGGGCAGCGGCTTGGGGCGGGGGCGCAGTTCCCAGCAAGGCAGAAGCCTTCCTGTAGGGGTGGAAGTATAAAGGCCGAAGAAGGGACATTTAGAGACAATTCTGAGCCCACTCGGGTCCTAGTGGGTCGGCATCTCACAGCCTCACTAACGATGCTCAGTTGTTTACATTTGTATCCTAAGCACAACAGGAAAAAGTTGAAAAGTTTTAAATTTGAGTGACTTGCAAAGATTAGCACTTTTAAAAGGTTACTGATGGTGGTCCTGCAAAGGGAGGAAGATTATTAGACAGCCCAGCCGGACAGGTGGGCGTGGAGAGAGGGCGGGTTGGAAAGAGGCAGGGTGGTGGGGTGGCGGGGTACCTGGGTCCCCTGGGTGCCCCCAAGGGCAGGAGGCACTGGGCTGCACGTGGCCACTCTTTGCACCCTTTGGGCTGGGCCATGCCGTTCAGGAGGTCTCCAGGTTCCAAAAGAACAGAGATCTTCTGCGTCCTGCTAGAGCCACTGGGAGCAAAGTTACACCAGCAAACGCAGGTCTGGGTTCCAGGGTCTCCGCTTTCGTATCTGCCAAGGAGGGGCTGAGCTGCGAACCTATTATGATTTTTATTACCGCATGTTTGCAGGACACAAGGTTTGCATTCAGTGTGGGGTTGGTCCGGGTCCCAAACACATCTCGATTCCTCTTTACACCCGCTTCCTCCCTTCCTTCCCCTCCTCCGTCTTTCCATCCCCTTCCTCTTGGCACAAGATTCAGCACCCCACTTGCTATCTTTTGTTTTGCTCTTCATTTTATTGTATTTTGGGTTTCTCACACAAGAGGAAGCGAGCGACTCTCAGGCGCGTGAGTCCAGGCGTGCCTGTGCCCCGGCTCCCACCGGGTCTGCGCTCGTCCTGCTCTGTCCTCCCCGCGCCAGCCCCTTGCCTGGTCCCGAGACTCGGGTGTCTGCGGGAGGATGCGGCCCTTATTAGTCTTTCCGGGGGTTTGCATCTAATGTCACGCCCCGGCTCGCTTGAATAGTAGCGCCCACTCGAGGGCGCCAGAGGGGCGAGACCATGGCCCCCCGCCCGCCGCCCGGGTTCTGGACTTGGTACCCGGGTTCTGGATATTGGTACTGGCACCGAGAAGTCCCCCGGATTTCTCACCAGGCAGGCCGACGGCCAGCATTGCTGGGACAGTATTTCAGGTTTTGTCTTTTGCTTCTTCTTCTTCTTCTTTTTTTTTTTTTTTTTTGTGGCACCGGGGATCGAACTCACAACTTTGCACCTGCCAGTCAGGCGCTTAAGCCATTGAGCCAAACTCCCAGTCCTAGTTTTTTGAGGCAGGGTCGCACTATGTAGCTCAGTGTCTTTTGCTTCTTAGCTTACATTAAAATAGCCTGTAAAGGGAGCTTTAGGATCCCAGAAAAACCTAGGAAGGGAAGTTTTGAACGCCGAGTGCAGGTCGTGGCCGGCCGGGTGTAGGCTCAGAGCCCCGCAGGGCAAAGCGCGCAGCGGAGAACGGGGTGAGGACTTCAGGGACGCTCGTGAGCTTTTAATATTTGGAACAACAATTATATATAATTTGAACTGTTAAATAGAATCCATGTGATTTACTTAGAGCCACAGGAAAATCGGAAAATATATCATTCAAGGAAGACTTGCAGCTCTGGAAATAAAATTTCAGGGAACCCCTAAAACAGGAAACAGTGATGCTTCTGAAATAAATTTCAGGAGAGACCGACAGCTCCCTGTGGGTGTTATACAGCGGTCCTGGATCCGGCCGCTGTAGACACAACTGTGTCCCCAGCGCCCGGTACATCTGGCAGGCCAGGCCCAAGAAGGTGACTGCAACCACAGGAGAGAAGGGGCTGCCAGGGCCAGCCTGGAGGCGGGATGGGAGACACTGTGTCCCTACTAAAAAGCAGTTTAAACTAAAACGAAGGTGACTTTAATGGTTTATAGGAAACCTTGTTAGATAATCCAAATTACATGAAAAAATTAGCGCTCTTGTTTAAGAAACACTAGAGCTTGCTATCCTGTGGAGTTTTACCCATCTGCTTAAACAAACATCACACAACCAGAATCCTCAGCATGCCTGTGGTCTGCTGGGGATGCTTGAAACCCTAGTTTGAGTATCGAATAAAAACTCAGAGCAAAGCTGTGCCCACCCAGAGCCCACTACCAGGGTGTCCACCCCTACCAGGGTGTCCGCCCCCTACCCAGGTGTCCACCCCTCTTGCTCGATGCCAGTGTGGCTCCAGTCAGACACAGACAGTGGGCAGTTCTGTTGGACTCGCTCTACCCACAGGGAGGAGCGGGAGGAGGTGAAACACTTCTCCTGAAGGATTGTCTGGCTTAATTCAGTAAGAGAATAACAACAAAGATGCCTCAAGGTCCGAGAGAACCCCAGACCCCGTGCGTGTGCAAACGAGGTTTGCTCCTCTCACTCTTTCTCCAAGGTGCATTCACCATGTCTGAGGACCCCAGTTCACTTTTATAACCTGATCTACTGTGCCGTGAGATCCTATCCTGTACTGTGATTTATGCTACAGGTACAGTCACACAGAGGCGAGGCAAAGCGCAGTGGGGCAAATTCTCACGTGAGCACTCGGAAGGGGCAGGTCACGCTCATCCAGAAGCACAGGTCCCAGCTACGCCAAGTTTGTGTCTCCTGAAATCAAAGAATGAACTGCCAAGGACAAAGTGTGTCAAGAGTAGGAAAGGCCTATTGGAGAACAGAGACAGTTCCTGAGAGACAGGAGGGACCCCCAGCGGGTCGCCACTGAAGCCTTTGTCAGAGATAATTTATACAGAAAAGGTACAATATGGCTACAACATGGGTCAAACTTTGATCAACTAATAAGATGACAAGTATAGCCACATAGCTGACATTGATCCAGTGGCAAAGGGGGGCACGTAGCAAGGGTGCATGGCTGACATCATTCGCCTTGGCTTATCTGTGACTTCTGGAACAGGGAAGGGCAGGGTCCAGGTGTTCTGGGTGCCCATCTGGGTGTCATGGTTGGACATGGCTGGGTGCTCTAATTATAGCATAACCTCAAGCTTTGTTGTTAGGGAAGTATGCAAATCAGGCCACTGTGACTTTACCTTCAGGTTTGGCCTTCTTCAGAGGTCTCCAACCACAATTCTGATGTCTTCAATTTTCACTGATTTCTTCCAGATCCCAGTCCCTCTCTGACTGTGTATTAATTTATATCTAATTTAGCTGCCTATAATAATATGATGGATATTATGGTTTATACATTGTGTCAACTTCAGAAGTCTAGAAGCTTAATTAAGTAACTCAGCAGCTCTACAACCTGGGGTGTAGAGCACAAGCAGTTACCCATTCATTGTGTCAATTTGAGAAGGTCAGAAGTTTAACTGAGAGACTCAGCAGGGAGCCAGGGTTCTTACTTTGTAAACATCCTCATCCTGTACAAAGGAAGGCAAGGAGATTTGTGAATGCTACACCCACCCTGGAGGGTGGGGTATCCTGTGTACAATATAAGGGAGAAAAAGAGGCTTGTTCTTGCCCCCTTTTTGCTCTGGTTGCTTTTGCTTGCTGCTGCCTTGAGGTGTTGCCCCTGTGCCATCCCACCCTGCCTTGGAGCCAGCCAATTATGGACTGAAACCTCCAAAAACCATAAGCTAAATAAACCTTTCCTTCCCTAATTTTGCATGTCAGGTGTTTTGTCTCAGCAATGAGAGGAAAGTAACCAAGACAAGGGGGGACAACACAGACATAATTTATACTCAGCCAGGGGTGGTAGCACACATTGTAATCCCAGCATTCTGGAGACTGAGGCAGGAGTATCACCATGAGTCCAAGGCCTGTCTGCATTACATACTGAGCCCCCATCTCCAAAACTCTGAAAAAAAGAGAAATGAATACCATTTCATTTCTATTAACTTGATTATACTTCTTTTGATGTATAACCACATCTCCTTTTGAAAACAAAAATTTAAAAAGTTTCTACCCCTCAAAACACTCCTTTATTTTTTCAGTGAAATAACATGCCCAATCCTCCATGAGTTTCAGTAATACTGAGCATCGGGTAAGTACCGCTGTTCTCATAATAAAGATTCCATGCACATCACTAGCTGGCCCCTAACAATGAAAGAATCAGTTTGGGCCCCACACCCGCCTTTTCCACTAAGCATGTTTCTCTCACCCGCCTGAGACTGTGAATACTGCACTGTTTGCAATGCTGGCCTGAAGGAGAGTTTGGAAATTCCTCTAGGCTGGCTTGGCCAGAGGGCAAGAGCTCTTATTTAAGCTTCTGATCAGCTCTAACCCTGGGAGGGCCTTACAGTATCTGGTGCCTGGGTCCTGGTTTGAGAATTACTGCACACAAGACCTGCACTTTTAAAGAGAATGGTGACGACAACTGTGCATGGAGTCCCTCACTGGTTTGCAGATTTCTGGTCTTTTTTCCTCACTCCCCTGTTTTCTCACACATTTAGCCACTCCTGCTTCCTCCTTCATCCAGCCCACAGGTGCTCAAATCCTTTGCTGTGCAGTGATCCAGGTGGTTGCTATTGATCGGGGAGTTGGCATGCAAGGTGAAGTTTTTACCGCCCGGCATTAAGGTCTACCCTTAGGAAATGTTAGATTTCAAGGAACTTTTCCCTTGCTGGTGGAGGGCTCGGGATAGGTTGAGCAGGACCCAGAGGGTCACAGAATGTTCCTTTCATTTTTTTTTAATTTAAATTTTTTAAAATTTTATTTTAAAGATAGTAAAATCCAACAAAACATAACAGAACAAAGCCAATCAAAACAAAGCAGTAGAACTGATACAGAACTTCAAAGCAGGATACTAGGAAAATAATAGCTACTATAGTATATCTTGTTATCTTCACAATAGTTGAGCATTCCTTCAGGTATAACAAAATCAAACAAAAAACAAAACAGTATAAAACCAATCAAAACAGAATGTTGAATAAAGCAAAACAATCAGAATAAAGCAAAACAGTGAGAACGATATTGGGCCTCAAAGACAAGACAGAAGAGAATCCCCCATATTTGCTACATTGCATACTGTCATCCTCCCAAGAGATGCTCAGACTGCTGGCTCTAGGTCTGCAAAATCAACCAAGCAATACAAGCATTTAATTGCTTTCTGTATCTTAGTTACTATCAACTTAGCTGATCCTCTGAACCAGCTGGTTGCTTGGTGGGGCGGGGGAGGTTGTTGATTCTCAGTCCCTGGGTGCACAGTGACCCCAGTGGCTGGAAGAAGAAACAGGCACAAAGAAATGTAGACAGAGGACTTCCAGGGAGGTGCTGATGTTTCTCTTCCTAGAATCTGCACTGCTCACACCACTCACCAGGAAGGCTGGCTAGTTGTCTTCTGGTTGGATTCTTCCTGACCCAACGTGGTGGGTTCTTGGAAGGCACTGATCTTTCTCTTCCTGGAATCTGCACCGCTCGTGCTGCTCACCAGGAAGGCTGGCTAGTTGTCTTCTCTGCTCCTTTCATTTTAATCAACACTTAGAGCTGGAAACATCCGGGGACAAAGAGCTGCACAAGGCAGGTAGGACAGGGTGTGTTCATGAACATCACGGGGTTGGGAACTGATTCTAGTGAATCTAGCTTGGTTCTCCTTGCTTATATGCAGCTGTGGATATTCTGTGTGACCCAAGAGTGGTAACCGCATTAGAGGGCTGAGAATTAGTGAATTCTTGGGAGGAAGCCCATGTTTAGAAGACAAAGCCTGGCAATGAACTAAGCCCACTAACTGACTGTTAACAACTGAATTCCATGGCTCAGTTCCTATGTAGGTCTTTTTGAGTGATTGTAAATTTTTCTAGATCATTGTATTAGCCTATTGTAAGTTACCTTAATTAATTAAAAAACGTGAGAAAATTTCTATTTCCACTTCTGGTAGCATGGATGATCAGCCACCTAGAATAGCTTTCCTGCTTGAAACACTGAAATTTCAGGTAAAGAGTGTTTTAAATTTTCATTTTTTTAATGTTCTGGTACTCTGACAGGAAAGTAAGGAGATCAAAAGGCTTCCAAACACAGTTGAAAACAGAAACTCTGTTTTATTTAAGCTTAACTTTCTTATTTATTTATTTATTTTTAAACATTTTTATTTTTATTAGGGCATGTTTGTAGTACACAGTGATGCTGTGCCTGTGGGAAGCATGTACATCATACATCTTAATTTTACATCTCCTTCTTCTCCTCCCCCTCTCTCCACCTTGGTCCTCTTCCCTTTTTCAAAAGATCTAACCTTGAAAGCACAGCTCTGGAAGTCAGTGAGTTCAGAGTGACCTTCTCTGAGGGTTTCTGCTCAAACTTGGAGACTTTGGGACCCTTGGGATTACTGTGTGGAGTGTGGTGGCCAGAGGTACAGTTCATGGCCTGCGCTTAACTGTGTATCTGCCTGGGGTGTTTATGTAAAAGGAGATCCCAAGGTCTATATTCAAAGTCTTGGGGTAATAGAAAGGAAAGACCCCAGCACAGAGAGGCAGTGGCACCCCTTGCCTGTCTTAACCAATGAAGGGCAGAGAAAACTCTAGCAACTTCCTGAGCCAGAGTTGGGGTCATTCTGAATTCACAGTTTTCTTGAGACCAAGAACCTATAGGTGCTGAGTGTGATGTTCAGTGACCCTGGGTGCACAGTGACCCCAGTGACCGGAAGAAGAAACAGGCGCAAAGAAATGTAGACAGAGGACTTCCGGGAAAATGGTGGAGTGGTGAGTAGCAGAGAAAGAACCTCTCTAAGTTTTGGTGTCCAGACCCTGGAATAAACCAACATGAGGAAGAGAAGGAGGAGAGAGGTGGGTCCCAAGGACACAGGAAGGATCTGAACTGAGACTTGAAGCCCATGGGGAGAGATAATTCAGGAATCCAGCAACAATAAAAACACCAGGGGTGGTGAACCTGTCAGATGGAGACAAACAGTAAGGAAGAAATGTGGCTACCACCCCTGTGCACCAATGGAGGTCCTGCTGGTCACCAGAGAGAAGTGGCAAAGGAGGAATGCGGCCTCCACACCCTGTGCACTGATGGAGGCCCTACCGGTGGGGAAGAAGTGGCCAGGAAGTCGTGTAGCCTCCCTGTGTGCTGGTGTGGGCCCTGTCGGCCAGGAGAAGTAACAAGGAAGCTGCCTCCGTCCCCCCCACCCAACCCCACCCCACCTGTAAGCAATCGGATGCACAACACAGGCTGAGATGATAATAACCGAAGTAACTGAAATAGGGAAGTAACCTGACATTTATGTTGTTTGATTGACTTTGCAGACCTGGGGCCAGCAGTTTGGGTAATTATTTAGAGGATAACAATATGTAATACAGTAACAATTGTGAATTTTTTACTGTCCTATTATCATTTTGTTTTGCTTCATTTTATGGTTCTGTTTTACTATTCTGTCTCTTTAAAATAAAAAAATAAAAATAAAAAAGAAATGTAGACAGAGTGAGGGGCCATGAAACGACCTTCCTGAAGGGAACTTTGAAGTTTCTGTGTAACACAGGGAAGACAAAGGGTCCCAGCTGGAAGGCTGGACATGTAAGGAAAACTGGAGGGGGAAGGTATTCTCTCAGGGCCAAAGAGGAGATTGGGGACACTGGAAGATACCAAGGTCCAAGCTCTAACCCAGCTGCTCCTATCAGCCCCCTGGGGACATGGCGAGCTCTTTGAGCTCCTCTCCATCACTGAGACAGGGTCCCCAGCTGTGAGCAGGAGGGCTCCGTTCTGGCTCATGGCTCCAGAGTTCAGGCCATGGTGCTTTGGGCCCGCATCAGGCCTGTGGTGAGGCTGACACCACAGCAGGGGTGCACGGGACAAACTGGCCACCTCACGGTGGTGGGAAGCAGAGAGGGAGGAAGGGCTGGGGTCACTGTGCCCTTTCCAGGAGACTTCCCGTCACCAGCTTCTTCCCAGTGGGCTGTACTGAGAGTGGGCACCACCCGATGGTGACCATGCCTCAGCATGTGGGCCTTAGAGAACATGAAACCCGGACGTGGGGTTGTGCCTGCAGTCCTGCACTCTGGGATGCTGAGGCAGGAGGATCTCAGGTTCAACCCCAACCTTGCCAACTCAGTGACATAGCAAGACTTTGTGTCAAAATAAAAACTAAGAAAAGGCCTGGGATTGGAGCTCAGTGCAAAACCTCTGGTTCAATCCCCAGTACTGAAAAGGAAAAAAAAAAAATCCAAACCATCCCACTTACAGTCAACAAAAAGAAAGGAAAATAAACCCAATGAAAGTAAAAGGAAGGCTGTGCGTTTGATCTGCAGCACTGACAAAAAGAAAAAAAAAACCCACAAGGAAGAAAATAGTGTAGTCTAAGCAAAAAATACTTAAATATAAATGAAACATTGAAAAAGGAATCAACAGAGTCCAAAGTTGATTTGGGGAGGTTGTATTGATTGAATCCTGTGTCCCCCCAAGTCCTCATGTAATTTCGATGGGGCTAAGTCTACCATTCGTGATTGGTTTGCTGTCTAGTGCTGGGATTGGTGGTGTGAGTGCTGCACCTGCCCAGGGGTGGGGCCGGCATACAGAGTAAGGCGGGAGGAATGCACGTCTTCCCTCTTTCTTGCCTGATTCGCCTTGCTGTTTGGCGGCCGCCATGAATGGCTGCCCCGCCCCACCCCGCCACGCCACCTTGGAGCCAACTAAGTATGGACTGAAACTCCCGAGAACTGTAAGAAATAAACCTTTCCTTCCCTAATTTTGGGCCTCGGGTATTTTGTATCAGTAACAAGTGAAAAGTAACTAAGACAGAGGGGAATTAAGAAAAAAGGGAGAGTCTTTTCAAGTAAACCTGACTGTGAATGAAAGGATGGCTACTATTACAGAGTCAAGGAGTTGTTATGGAAAAAGATCAGTACACTTAAATGCTGAATGAAATGAATACATTTTTACACAGTACAACTGCTAACTCTTATCTCAAGAACAAACAGAAAATCTGAACTGTTTTATAACCAAAACAAGTGAAACTAGCAGGTGAAAAATCTTTGCAAAAAGAAATTTTAGTCTTCAGAAAATTCCAATCCTACAGGAACCCATCAGAGTGTGGACACTGAGGGTCTATGACCCCCAAGTTATTTTATGGAGGTAGCAGTACCTCGATGCCACATTCTAGATAAAAACATTGCAAACAAATTGAAAAAACAAAAAGAAAAACAGGCTAATCTCAGTTACAACTGTGGTACAAAAACCCTCTACAAAAAGTATATTAACAAATTGTATCTGGAAATGGAGAGAGGGTGGCATGTCACATGTGCAGTGTTCTGCTGTCCCTAACTGTGCACTCCCCTCCTCCACGTCTTGGGATAGTGGAGGTCAACAGACAGGAAGAGCCAGTCCAGTATTGTATAGTGTTGTCCAAGAGGAGAGCCACACAGTCGGCAGTCCGCAGAGAAAGTCACCATGACCCTGGTCAGGGAAACACAAACCCACGCCAAACTGATACCAGTCATCTGTCAGCATTCGCCCATAAATGCAGCAGCTTAAACCAAAATGAGCATTTGTTCTGTGCCACAGCTTCTGTTGAGGAAGACACAGGGCAGCTTAGCAGGGAGATTCCTGCCCAGAAGTCAGCGGGCTGTGGTCACCTGAGGGCCCGACTGGGGCTGTGAAAGCCACTGTGCCGTGTCCCGCTAGGGTCAGTGAGGAGGCATGGCTGTCACTGGTCCCCATGGGGAAACTGCTGGAGTTGGATTCTCTCAGAGCCAGTGCCTGAGGAGGATAAACAAAATCTGTGACGCCCTTTGTGACCTGGCCTTGGAAGCTGTCGCCATTGTTTCTTTAATATCCTGTCACTTATGCAGACCAGCTGGGTGTGCCAAGGGCATGGGTTAGGTGACGACTTGGACACCAAGAGGGTAGGTCACAGAGAGCCACCCACATGCTGCACGCTGCATGGGCTGCCGTGGTCCTGGGTCTGGATGAGTGGCGCCCTGTGCAGTGTCGGTCTGCTCACAGAAGGGACACGGCTGCACTGACTTGGCTCATGGGAACTGCAGGCAGAGGTCACCATGGCCCGTGGAGCCTCATGCTCCTGCCAGGAGCCACGGAAGCACTGACTGGCTGCAGGAATCGCTAGGACGACCACACCCCCAAATAGTCGCACTTCCTAGGAGAGCGGAATGTGTGCCCATGCCGAGACGCAGCACTCCAGTGTGTGCCGGAAAGACACCCTGCGTGCGCCGGAAAGACACCCTGCGTGCACCCGCCCAGCAAGGTGGTCACCGGGGCTGACTTTACAATGCCATTTGGACATCATCCATGAGGCATAAGCTAGCAATGGCTCCACGGAAGTTTGCACCTAGTTTGTGTCCCTCAAGGGTCCACAAGGAGGCGTCGCTGGGAGACGGTGGATGATTGTGGGGGTGTCATAGCAGAGGTCCTTCTGTTGCTGGGGACCTGAGAGACTTCCTGGGCTCCTCCTGAGCTCTGGGAGGAATGTTCGGGGGAGGTCGCCCACCTCACCCATGCTTTTTTTCTGTTGCTGTTTGAGACGTGATCTTGACATGCTCTGGCTGTCGCCAGGCCTGGGCAGTCACTGGCCACGACCTCAAACCTCAAAACTGTGAGCTAGGGAAGGCTTTTCATGACATCACCTGGCTCTGGTGCTTCGAGGCAGGAATGAAAACTTGGCTTTTATAAAAAAAGCAGGGCACGACACAGTTATGGACAAATCAGTGAACGACAGGTACCTGCACCAACCTTTGGTAACCTAAAAACTGACGCCAAACAGAAGAGTCAAGTCACAAGGGAATACATGCAACATTTGCTTTAGCGAGCCACATACATGAGGCAGAACTATAAAGAAAAGCAAGGGAGTGATCCATGCAGAACGCAGGACAGTTACTGCTGTGGGAGAGGGAGCAGGCCATGATCGCAGGCCCCGAGGAGCCAGGGAAGCTCCGTTCTCAAATGCCAGGGCAGGTTATTACTACTGCTCAGACCCCACAGACACATTTCAACAGCGCTGTTCCAAAAATGACAGGCTTTGAATGAAGAGTGTGGAAACTTAAAGTATTCTGTTAAAAAGGCGCGATTCCCAGTGAGGGAGTCCTGCTCCTCCACAGTCAGCAGTATGCGCTCAGACCCCTCATCCCCCTTCCTTCCCTGTCTGAGCCTGAGCCAGGAAAGGGGGCTGAGCCACCCCCGTTCACAGATGCCTCTCCCACAGTCTGGGTTTCTCCCCGTCACAGCTCCCGCATTGCTGTCCCACTTAGATACTGGTGTGGCTTTCAGGCGAGAAGGTAAACAAACTGAAAATAACGAGCCAAACTATGTGCACAAGAGAGATTACAGCTTGTCAGCAACTGGTTTGCCAGGTGAATTCTTCTGTTTTTCAGATCTTCGGTATCCATAATTTTGATCTTAAAATATATGTTGCCACCACATTTATTTTCCTACTTGTTATTCAGATGCTTTAGACTAGAAACTTCACCAATTCCACTGCTTTTCAGACGGCCCCAAATACTAGGGCTGTCCAGGTGACAAAAGTCAGCAGAAAGAATGTTTCCAAAAATGAAGCTCATTTTCCCTAATGCATACACTAATCACTCAGCTTTTTAAAACTAAAGGTCTTGCCAAATCATAGAGAGCTTTCAATAATGTATATGCATTTTAATTGCATAATTATATAAAAATAATTCATCGGCATAAAAAATCAGCAGCCCAGATTTGATAGATGGCTGTATCAGTCAGAGCTCTTTGGTTGCAAGCCACCAAGTTCAAATATGAGTCATTCAAATTAAAAAAGAATTTTTGAGAAGAGTCTGGAATGCTTCATCAAAGAGAAGAAAGTGACCAACAGGACTTTGGAAAGGGTAGGATCATCATAGCGACACGAATCTACATAATGGGACTCACTGGGTGGCATTTTTAACTTGGTACTATATTGAAATAAATTCCCTTGAATTTTTTTTAATTCTTGTGCCATTGCACTCAGCTCTCAAACTCATGCTGTAGTCTGGTCTAGTTGGAGTCATATGACCATTTCTTGATGAGAAATATCTGCTTTATTGAGAGTTACACTAAGGCCACTACTGTTATTGGATTTGATTTTGAGAGCAATCTAGGATTTTCCAAAAGAAAACTGCCTCAGGCACTTCCTTGTTGCCAAAACACCTGACACCTACAGCTTACAGGAGGAGAGGTTTTCTCTGGCTCACAGTTTCCGTGGGTTCAGTCTATGCTTGGTCAGCTCCAAGGCAGACACAGCAAGGCGAAAGGGCCTCGGGGAGGAAACCTGCTCTGGTCATGGTGGGCAGGAAGCAGAGAGAGAAAGGAGGAGCCAGGGACGAGTGCCCACCAGGTCACACACCCCTGGTGACCCATCATTAACCAGGCCTCACCTCCTAATAGCAGAATTCAATCACCTTCCACACACATGAGGATTTGGGGACATTTTAGATCAAAACCATAACAAAAATCAAGGTGTTGATGTTGGGCTGGAAAAATAGCAGATAATCACTGTCACCCCTTTAGCAGAAATTAATCTTGCTGTAATATTGTTACCCAGAACCACTGCATGAACCAGATTAGGACAGTAAGCACCTAGGTGCTGCCTTAGTCTGCTTAGCAGCCATAACAAAATACCATGGATTGGGTGGCCCCAACAGTGAGTCATTCTTTGCAGTTCAGATGCTGGAGGCCAGGGTGGCAGGGTAGTTGGGCTCTGGTGTGGGCTGCAGTGGGCTACTTGCTGTGTTCTCCATACACATCTTCAGGGAGAGATCTCTCCGACCTGCTTCCTTTGGGACAACCTGTCCCTGTGGGTCAGGACCCCACATGTGCGACCTCACCTGCTTCACCTCCTAAAGCCCCAACTCCAACTGCAGTCACCCTGGACCTCATGTGACTCTTCTGCCTTTTCCAAAGCCCTGCCTGGAGCATGGGGGGTTACAACTTCAACACAGGAACCTGGGGTCACCTTCAGTCCCCGACAGTCATCTACCATGGGCTTCAGGCATGTTTAGCTCACTTTGTCTTCTTGTCCTTCACACACACGTAACTGAACCCAGGCAGTGATTGCCACCATTCCTGAGGCCTTGGTTGGGGCTTGGGCCCATTGGGTTTACTGTGTTGTCACCCTGCCCGTCTGTCAGTGGCCACAGAGGCTGTCGGTCCCCTGGGGAGAGCGCAGGGCGAGCAGGAGTCCACTGGAGGAGTGGTGTCAGGAAGCAGTACCATGTGGGTCCTGGGGCAGACAGGGACTCGGCACTGGGAGGAGCCATGCACAGGGCTGGGCAGGAAGGCATGGCCCAGGGTTCTGGTCCGGGCACCTGCGCTGGGCAAGGGGCGCCTACCGCACAGCGTCCTTCAGACATCACTCAGGCACGGATATGCAGGGCACCGTTCGTGGCCCTGGGGAAGTGGCCAGGGGGCCGTGGGCAGCACAGGACGGAGGCAGTGGTCATTCCCGCAAAGGCCGCTGCGCCTGGAGCTGCCGCCAGTCTGGCATGGGTGTGGGGCTCCCCAGTGCCAAGCACTCGACAGCATTTACTGGGTGACCCTTCTGCCGGGGCAGATTCTGGGCAGAGCAGGGCAGGGCAGGGTGCAGCCTCGGGCCTGCAGAACCCTGTACTGAGCTTGGCAGCCACAGCGTCTGGTGGGATCCGTCAGCTGCCCGTGTGCAAACAGTCACGCCACGATCTGTAGCTCTTGGGTTTCCCAAGGATATTTGTCACCCTCTTCCCTGTGTTCCTTTCCTAGCGTCGCTGCGGCAACTGTGTAAACCATCGTGAGGCCCAAGGCTTACAGCCAAGTGGTGCATGTTCTGTCAGGAGGTCCGAGGTTCAGCGTGGTCCTCGAGGTGGAACTCCAGCCCGGTCGGCGGTCTCTGGAGACTGAGCAGGGGACACCTGTCCTCCTCGGCTTCCAGGGCCGTCTGCACTTGTGGGTCGTGGCCACCTCCTTTCTTCAAAGCCATGAAGGGTTCAGGTCAAACATCACACTCAGTTCCCTGCCCCTCCCTCCTCCGCCCCTCTCTCCCATAAGCTTCTCGTGGTTGTCCTGGGCTCCCCACATTATCCAGAACACTCTGTCTCTGGTCCCTCTTGTGGTCTCCCCTGCAGAGGGCCTGCACCATCCCAGGTTTCGGGGTGAGGGCGGGGATGTCTCTGGGGTGCCCGTTATCCCCTGCCCACCCTCTCCATGCGTCCGGGTTATGAAATGGAAGCCGGTCCACCCAGGGCTGCTCTGTGAGCCCCAGGCTGTGAAGCAGTGAGATGCGGCCAGCCTGAGTGAAGTCGCTTTCTGTCCCTGTGCCATTGTGGCTTCGGAGCACCAGGAGCCCGTCACGAGAGCTTCAGACGTCAGCACTACTGGGCAGAGCCCCGCAGCTCCCCCGGTCATCTCTGCTGGGCGCTGTCCTTGGGTCACCTGCAAGTGCAGACTTCAACCCTGGGGTCATGATGTCCTGCCCCCGGGGCCAGTGGGGAACTGTAGTGCATACACACCTTCAGCAGCAGACAGAAAGAGGACAGAAAGAGGGCTCAGGTGAGTGGGAGAAACTGCAGGGCGGGGCTGTCAGCGATGCCTTGAAGCCTCTGCTTTCCCACAGTGCTGCACCTTCAGGAGTGGAAGACACCACTGGGACATCTAGTGACCCATTTAAATGGAATCAACCGACATTTCACCATCAGTGTTCAGGCCGCTGTTTGAAACCCTCTCCCTGTGGCCCCTGAGGAGAAGTGGCTTTGGGTAAGAAAGTGGGGGGGGAGGGCATTTGAAGCCCCTTTGCCTTAGAGCAAATGTTGGAGACTTCCTGACGCTGGTGAGGGGCCCAGCCCCATCCTACAGGGGGACACAGAGCTCGGTGCTGCAGCCTTGGTGGCCGTGCACAGCTACTGGAACCCTAGGTGCCAGTGCCCAGGCTTGGGTGGCTGTGCTCTGGGGCTGCTGGGTCAGTCTGGACTTGGGCCCCAGGGAGGGAGAGGCTTGAGAGGTGGCAACCTGTGGGGTCTAAGAGTGTGGGTCAGTGTGGGCTGGAGAGCGGGCTGGTGGTGGGACATTTGAGAGAGACGGCGCCTGAGAGGCTGCGGGGAAAAGGAGCCCTGCTACATCGCTGGTGCGGATGAATGTGAACTGGTACAACCCTGTGGAGATCAGTGTGCGGAGTTCCCAGACACTGAAACCGCAGATCCCACTTGACCCAGCCGTTCCCCTGCTTGGCAGCTTCCTGAGTGACAGGTGCGTTACGGTGACCCATGCACACCCACGTTCACAGTGGCCCAGCTCATAATGTGTCGATCTCAGAGGCAGCCTGCGTGTCCATCAGCATGTAGAGACGGAGTCACGGAAGGAAAAGGGTAAAATAGGATCTGTTGGGAGCCACTGAAGCTAGAAATTGACGACATGTGCAGGGCTGCAGCATGGCTGGGGCATGGTCAACCCCAAAACAAAGAGAGCCCAGGGCAGCCACTTGAAGAAGCTGCTTCAGCCCAGAAAAACAAGGAGCCCCCAGACAATCCAAGCAATGGTTTGCTAGGTAGCAGGGTTGAAAATGACATCATCCTGAGTATATAGATGAAGGTGCTACAGTAGTTGAGCAGCTCCTTTCCTCCCACCAGGAGGGTAAGGGCTCCACCTGACCCCAGCTTCGTCTCTTCTTTACTTTCTCATCCTCGCGCAGTCCTTCACCCCAAGAACTTCAAGAGCTGCATGGATTGCGTTAAGGATCTCATTAAAGAAAGTAATAGGAACCCGTGCTAAAGGCAGTTTTTTATCTTTGCAGTTAGACTCCAACAATTAGAAAGACAAGGTCGGGGGGAGGCCAGACCCAGGAAGGCTCTGGGTAACAAGGCTGACTGAGAATTTAGCAGAAAGAGTGGACACACCACACCGACAGCCCGGAACATGAAAGGCCTCTGTGCATACCTCACTGGGGCCTCTCCAAGCTCTGACCCTCAGCGCCACTGTGCTTGTCACTCTCCTCACTGCCTGCAGCTCCACCGCCCTGCGGGCCGGCATGGTGATCCATAGGGAGCCCAGGACTCCGCTAAACTGCATTCTGGGCGCTGGAGTTGCACATTCTGCAGAGAGGGAATTCCATGAGTATCAGCAGCATTTTTCTCTAGATGAGCTCAGAAAATTTTAAAAGAGCATTATTAGTATTGTTACTACTTCTCCTTAAAGGAATCATGTGACAAATCCTCTTCAAGCCCAGACGCTTGCCCTTCCAGGTCACCCCTTCTGGAAAGGCCAATCGTCCTGCATTGGAAAATGAGCGATCATTCCTCCAGGTACCGGGCCATGGCTAGGGCGCCACACAGCAGCAGCTCACTTAACAGTGGGAGAGCCAAGCACTTCTGTCCCGATCCCAGTAAAAGCATTGCTACCCCAGCCTGGAGAACATCTGCGGGCCTCACTGGCTTGGGGACTTCTGAGAGTGGGGCTGCTGAGGAGATTGGGGCAGGACACAGCGGTCCCACAGTCCTGATGGTTTCCCTGGAGCACTGCATCTTTGAGGACGGCGGCTAATGCAACACAGGCTGTGCTCTTCAGAGACCAAAGGCAAGGCAGAATTGCAGCCCCAGGGGCTGACTGGGTGCACTGAGGTCCACGCGGTGCTCTCCTTCTCCTCTTCTTCTTCTCCTCCTCCTCCTCCTCCTCACAGGACACCGCGCATGCAAAGACTGCAGGGAGTGTGACCTGGGTGGGAGCCGCAGTGGCTCCGTCAAGCAGTGCGGGCCAGGAGCCCTGCATGGGAGACACGGAGCTGAGGGTTGCTCCCCGTGGCAGGGCTCCACCCAGGGCCAGTGTCCCAGGTGAACCTCACACTCAATTCCCATCGCCATCTGAGGGGTGGCTGCCGTGGACTGGGCTGTGTACAGACGGCAGCTGTAACCCCAGCCCAGGGAACTCGGCCTCAATGGGGAAAGCATCTCTGCAGACGTAATCGAGTTAGATGAAAGCACTCTGGGTCAGGATGGGCTCTAATCCAATCAGTGGCGTTTCCTGAGCCAGGGACATTCAGGCGCCTAGGGAAAGGCAGCGCCTTGGGCGCTGGCGCATGAGGAGCTGCAGGTGACCGAGCAAGCCAGTCGTCCCTGTTTTCGGGACCCACAGAGGGGGTGTGGGGCGGACTCCTCCATGCTCCCCGGGAGAAGCCAGCCCTGCTCTCACGTCCGGGTCCGGAGCTGTGACAACACACGTGTCTGTCATCTTGAGCCGCAGAGTCGGGCGTTTGCCGCCTTCCTAGGAGCAGAGACTGTGAGTCCCACATTCACAGCTGAGAGGAGCCAGGCCCCTGCAGCATCAGGAATTGCCCCCACACTCCAGCAACTGTGAGGTCATAGCTCAGCCCCCCATGGGACCTGGCTTTACAGGTGCAGGGAGAACCCACTTCTCCCTCTTCAGAGAATCACCGTGTCTCTCTCTCTGAAACCAGTTGGGTGGAGGCGAATACGAAGGAGAAGGATGGCATTTCACTTCTCACAGGGACAGCAGTGGCAGACGCTTGTCTACCCATGTCCCCGGCCTTGCTTACAGTAGCCAAGAAATAGAAACAACCTAGGGGTTTGTCTCATACACAATGAATGCATAAACAAGATGTGGTCATATCATGAAAAGGAGTAGAGCTCTAATGCCTGGATGACTGAGACAATTTGGACGAACCGCAGTGTTATTATGCCAAGTGAAATGAGCCTGTCCCAAAGAGACAAATCCTGTGTGCTGGCACCTATGTGAGTGAGGGGTATCTAGAATTGTTTATGGGGTATGGAACTTGGGTCTTACGAGCTAGAAGTCCTGGGAGTGTTTTCTGACCCTGTGAATATGCTCACTGAGCACTATGCACACTTAATGAATGAGGAACATGACAGACTCACGTGTGGCATTTAGCACAGTGGAGACGCAGTGTGTGAGACATGGGCAGGTGCGTCTGGCCACAGGGCGCCCTGGGCCTCGCTGGCACCACAGCTCTCCTGTTCTGGCTCTGCCTCTGCCCTGCACACTCTGCAGCCCCACTTAGCCCGGCTCCTGGGGAAGCGGCGGTGGTGCCGGCAACCTCGGGGCTTTCTCCCAGGTGCTGCCCATCCTGTCTCTGGTCCAAGGGATGGCTCTAGTCCTCTGCTTCTGGCCAACAGCCTCACGCTGAGCCAGCCTCCTGGGGTGCTCTCTGCACTGGGGGGTGGCCCCTGCCTTTTCAGATGTCCCCAGCTTACTGTGGTCCGACCTGTGGTTTTCCACTCTCTGCACAGTGTGAAGGAAACGCACCTCAAACCTTGGCCTTTTCCCAAGCGTGCGCCATGGGTGGACAATCTCTTGCTGCCTCGGCTGCAGGCTGAGGAACACTGTATCGCCCCATACTGGTCCTCAGTGAACCCCAGATTTCACTGCTGGAAGCTAAGGAAATTAAACATGTACTGCCCTTCTCCCAAATTACTTTCCCAATTAACACACCCATATTTTGCACGTTCCCGGAGACTGTTAATCATGCAATCGGCTTTGCTGTAACGACCGTTGCCGTGGGACTGGTGGGTTCCCAGGAGTTGGCCACTGTGGGACAGTGGCAGGCTGGCCGGAGGGCAGCGCAGGGTCACCCGTGACTCCTCCTCATCGGGGCGCTGTGAGGTTGGGCGTGGGGTGGAAGTCACTGGCAGGAAAGGAGCCACAGTCCACAGCTGCACATGCTGAGCTCCTCC
>RJWM01035089.1:0-19191 GCA_004363535.1 Dasyprocta punctata | reverse complement strand
AAGATGCAGGAAGGCTGGTGGTTGTTTCACAGCACCGAGATTTGGGGGCTACTATTACGCAGCAATAATAACCAGCATGATCTTCTAGAACAGAAGCTCCACAAGCAATGGGCCTTTGTCTGCTTTGCTTACCGATGGACTGCAAGTGCTCAGAACAATGCCTGCAGGAACTCAGTTAGTATCTGCTGAATGTGTGAGTGGGGTTTTTGGTACAAGATGTCTAATGATCAAAAACTAATTCCAGGGCAATGGTGAGGAGTCTGTAGTCAGACATGGGACTTCAAGTCCAAACTGTGGGACTTTCATGCTGTGTGACCCACTTAGAGCTTTGGGTTCCCCAATTGTATAGCAGTGCCGACTCACACATACTGTGGGTTTGGTGAGTGTGATGCGCAGATAAGATCTAAGGATAGAGTGGTCGGTGTGGATCTGACCTTGGGAGGTGTCCAGCAAAGGTCTGCTCAGGCTGCAAAAGGCCATGCAGTGTGGGTCCCCCATTCCCACCCATGTTACTCTGGGCCTGGCCAACAATCATCAATCATGGCAGCAGCCCAGATGTCACTGTCTTTGGCCTGGGTAGCATCCCCATGTAGAGTCAGCCATTCCTGAGCAGAATCAGGGTCTGGGCACATGTCACGTGCCACCTGTGTCCACGGCCACCTGGGGCCAGGGTGCATGCCAGTCAAGCTTGGTTACCACAGTAAGAGAGGGTACTACCCCACCTCCACGGCCAATTCTGGAATGACCCCCGCCCAGGATCCTGCCAAGTGATCCTCCCAGGATGACGGCCAGGGTGACTTTCATCTTCCTGCCACAGTCACAGGGCCAGGTTATGACCATCATGGCAAGGCTGGAAGGAGGACCTAAACAGGGACGGGGGCTGCAGCTCCCAGGAAAATGAAATGGGGTCTTGGCCAGGCCTTTTACAAGGTGACTAGGGGGTCTGGCTTTTCTTCAGCCAAGCTCTGTTCCCTTCTAATCAGCTAGATCAATGGTGATGAGGGGGAGGGGTATTAAGAAAAAGCAGAGGTTCAAGGTCAGCAGCCTTTGCCTGCATATAACGTACATTCTTTGCTGCAGACCTGGGGCAACTACTGCAGAGGGGAAGGCACGGGCTGGGGGGTGGGTAGGAATAAAAGCTATCTGATCACATGGCTGGAAGAGCAGCCCTGCAGCCTTTACCCATTGGGATGACTTCCAGAGCAAAGCCTGGGAATGAACCAACAAGCCCTGGCACCCCCGGTGGCCTCTGTAGGACAGTGGACACCTAGATGCAGACCTGCTCCTGTCTTGCTCCCTTCCTCCTTCCTGCCAGGATGACCCCAACGATCCTAAGGGTCAGAGAAGCATCCGTTAAATGTCTTCAAAGAACAGAGAACAGACTCACAGGACAGCAAGTATTGGCTCCAAAGCCTTCTACCAAGAGACCTTAGAAAAAGTCCTTAACCGCACTCATTCTCACTCTGGAGCCAGCAAACAAGGTTGTTGGGAGGATGAATGGCTCAGGCAGCAAGTAGTTGGGAGAGTGCCCAAGACACTCCAAGTGCCAAACACATGTTGGCTGCAGGGATTATTACTCCAAAGTGATTCAGGATGTCATCCCAACTACAAAATCCAAAGTCATCCCAACTACAAAATGGGTATAATCCCCAAAGGGCCAAGGAAGCGTGGTGGGGTCTGGTAAATGTCCTCCAAAAGAAGTATGATATGTGCATGAGTCCTAGAGGAGGTCTGTGTATTTTCAAGGAAACCGATCTTCCAGTTGTTCTCAGGATAAAGGAAGATTTCCATCAACAACACCTTACTACATCAGGCAATCTACTAAGAACCAGACAGGACCTCAAATGTTGAAGCAGAAGCTGGTGGAGAATCTGCAGAGAGGGCTCTGACCTAGCAAGGAAGGTAAGAGAGTGACTAGGTAGGTGGCAGGGGACAGGACTGGTCTTTCAACCCACAGAGGGTCCAGGACTCTGTGAGAAACCCCAGAGACGAATGAGGACATCTGTCCCTTGGGTACAAAATGTGAAGAAGTTACCGCACAGATGATCAGAATGGTGGTTATCAGGGTGTCGGGGGAATGGGGGCCGGAGGATCAACAGGTACAAGCGGGGAGATGTTGACTGACAGGTACAGTGTTACAGTTTGATAGCAGGACTGACTTCTGGTGTTCGATGGCCCAGCAGGGTGACCACAGTGAACGACCAAGGCTTGCATATTGAAAAAAGAACAATGAGAGAGGATTTTGAATGTTTTCACCAAGAAGAAAAGATAAAAGTTGAAGGCGATCCTCATAACACCATGCATACATGAACCAAAACGTCACACTGTACCCTTTCAACATGGACAATCATTAGGTGTCGACCAACAATTAAAAGTTGGGAAAAAAATCTTTCATATAAAAAGCAAAAGGACAAAATCTGCTGTAGTACGTGGACTGTCAGTTAAAAGAACCTGGATTCTAGGACAGGCTCTAAGAAGGCTTCCGTGTGGAAGGATCTCTCCCCAGGAGGATCCTGACTGATACCTGGCCTTGCGGAGTCCTCGCCCACGTGGTCCTCGGGCATGGTCACGTGACTTCCCTTGGCCAATGAGGCATCTGCAGACATGATGCAAGAGATGGCTTTGAAAGCCTTTGTGCAACATAATTGAAGCAGTTAAGGATCTTAAATAGGGAAAGGAGGTACACAGGTACTCGATACTATCTTTGCAACTTTTCTATAAAAAGCTACTCTAAAATTAAACGAGGATGACTGATGTTTTTAAAGAGTACTTGCACATGAGGCTATGTGCCCTTTTTTAGGAATCCAGCCACAGTGTGAGGCCGCGAGGGTTTAGGCTGTGAGAGACCCGTGCCTGCTGGCAGCTGCCACAGAAAAGACGCTGGTCACCTGGATCACATGTGCAGGCCTAAGAGCCCTTCGAGGGGTAACTTAACAATTCTTAACAGCAGTTGATGGTGTAGTAAGATTTACAGAGATAAAAGTTCTTTTCTGGAAGTTTGCGCTGAGTTCTGAGATCTACCAGCTAAGAATCTTGCACATCAAGGCTGTGGGACAGAGGGCAGGTGTTATGTGGGTCCCTGCAGCAAGCCCCAGGGCCACCAGGCTAGCTCTGGGGACCCAGAAAACAGTAGCAGCTTCATGCATATCCCTGAAAAGGAACTAGCAGATTCAGCCCAGGGCTGTAAGCTGCACAGAAATACAGGTCTTTGATGGCAGGCATGAAACAAAGAACAGAGTGTGGATGTGGGAAGGAAACAGGAAACATCAAGTAGCTTTTCAAACCCACACTGTGCTGCTGCGGTGACAGGGCTGTGTGGGACAGCAAGTGGGCACAGCTGCCCCAGTGTGGAGCAGATGACAGACGCATCATTCTATTCAAAAGCACTTGGGCCACCTACTACTGCCCCGTCTGCAGGCCTAGTTACCTCTGCAATGGCAGCCAGAGCCTGGGAACACCAGCCCACCTGCAGGGCCTGTGAGAACACTGGTCCCCACCACGCCTCCACCGTGGGGCCCAGGTCACTCTGCAACCTAGAATACTTGAAAACAGGAATGTCTGTGCCTTGAACATTCGTTATTGGGCCCAGATGGCCATATTAGAAGCAAAACTAAATGAAAGGGAACAAATCACTATTCAACCAATTGGCACCAACTATGTCAAGTTCTAGGTGCACCCTCAGGTTCCACACACGACCTGGATGTCTCTGAACTATAGACAAAGAATACGGCTGGTGCTGGGAGGTTTTTAGCAAAAGTTTGGCTCCTCCCAGGAGGTTGGCGGGGTGGGTGACTCACCCTGAGCTAGGGAAAAAGTCCTCACTCCTTCTGCTGCAGAGAAAACTTGAGGTCTCTGCCCACCTACTGCTGCTATAGTGGAGAACCACTGGCTGGGTTTTATAGAGAGCAGAGGTTTGTCCTTGATCTGGTCTCCTGCCCCTTCCTCATGAGGCCCCAAAGGCCACCACAGGTCTCATCTTCCCTTCATCACCCCCCAAAGGCGCCACCTCCAAACACCCTAACTTATGAATCTGGAGATGAAGTCTGGGGACACATCCACACCACAGCACCAGGCACTATTTCTTCTCCTCCACTCCCCGTGTGCGTCTGTGCTGTGTGGCCAAGGTGGGTCACCCCTGCGCGGGTGCTGTTCTCTAGGCAGACGCGACACACAGCCTCTGGGTTTTCTGGAGAAAAAATGTGTGCGGCAGGAAAGAAGTGCTCAAAAATGCCAGATGCCACTACCACCATCAGGGTCATCTCAGGGATGTGCGAGGAAAACTATCCTCAAAAGATCATGATGTTATCTGCCTTTTAAAAAGATCCCTGCGTATTATTTCATGGTTGGTGCAAAAGCAATGGTGGGTAAAATGCTGACGTTTCAGCAGAATTCATGGAGGCGTCAGCAGCCACTGTGTTTTCTTGCATTTTGCCTTCACCACTTTACAAAAACCACAGTTTTGCTTCAGAGTCATAGATGGGGTTGGAAGTGTGGCTGAGTGGTACAGCATGTGCTTAGTATATGTAAGACGCTGGTTTCAATCCCCAGCACTTTAAGAATAAAAAGGACGCAATTGGTGAGGTAGTGAAAATGGTTAATTTTATTAAAGCTTGACCCAACCGTCTCCAGGAGAGACATTTGCATATCTGTCTGAGTTGCGAGCTAAACTAGCCCCTGCTTGCTGAAAGCCATCTATGCCTCAAAGAATGGCTCGCCCATCAGCCTGGAATCTGGAAGCAGATAAACTACGCTCACAAATGAGCTATGAGGACCTTTCTTACCTGTAGGAAAACAACAACAGTATCTGATGCCAATGACAAAATGTGGGCACTAAAGCAAAATATCAGAATTCTGGCAAACTGGATCTGCCATCATGACTTTAAAAACTTCTGTATACTTTTTTGGTGAGAGTGGAGGTGATATTAACACATGGACCTTTTTATGCTGCATGGTGAAATATGTTGATCAATGGGTGATGTCTAAAGAAGCATGCGTGGGTAAACTCTCCATCCAACATGCAAGTGGGGTCAATGGACTTTAACGCAGCAGAGTACACAGGCTTCACAGGCTAAGGTTTTGGATTCTACACTGCAGTAAGTTTTCAAGAAAATGCCACGCCAAAAAAGAATATCAACAATTATGTAATAAGGCAATTAGTACACTCTTCTGTTTTCCAACTACATATCTGTGACGCCCAATTTTTAACTAAAACAACAAACCACGACAGACTGAGGGAGCAGAGAGGAGGTGACAGGCTGCTCTCAGTCTGGGCGCAAGGGCTGCAAGTACTTTTGAAAAAAGCAAAAAAAGAAGAAAAAAGCTGCTTCTTACTCAAATCTTTTTGTTTGAGAAAATATAATTACTTCTCATTTAAAAAATTTATTTATGCTGGTACATGATGGGCTTATTATCATGACTTCAAAAATAAATTAGTGAAGATTTAGACTTTTTTTTCACTTTTAATTTCTAGAATAGTCTGCAGCAATAGATTTAAACCACGGAAACTAAAACTCTCTGGGGTTTTCCATCCCAGCAGCATTTAAAGCAGTTCTCAGACCAAAAAAGTATGTTATATCATGGCAAAAAAGAACAGACAGAAAAAATGGTGCAAACGACTTAAATGTCCAATAACAGGGAAATGGCCACATAAATTTTGGCACCTCCAATTGGTGGGACATTATGTAGTCATTAAAATTATGTTTTCGAAGAATATTTATTATTGTGAGAAAATGCTCAACACATTCAACATGCTGTTAGGAGATTAACAAATGAGAGAAGCAAATTTTCATTACCGTGATTTCTGGGATGCTGTGATTCACAGGCAAACCATGAAAGTGAGGAGGCCTGGAGTAATCAATCCACAGACGCCCCACATCCACGGGGTGCAAGGGCCCCGAGCTCAGCTGTGGGCTGGGCGGGGCTGCACAGAGACTAGGGCTAGATGTGCGCACAGGAGACACTGCTCTTCCCTAATCCGTCAGGGCTTCCGCTGCTAAGCTCAGGACCCAAACTCCTCATGCAAACGGTCCCACGCTCCTGCCCAAGGGAACAAAGGAAGCTTCTAAGTCCCTGTTTCGCCTCAACTCCATTTCCTTCATCGCTTTGATGTTGGCACCATGGACTGAGTTTCAGGTGCCTGCTCGAGTTCCTAATCCCCTCACATGCTGGAAAATGCAGGTCTCATCCAAACCGCAAGACCAGGGTGGGAGGGCGGAGGGGGACCTGCCGGAGTGGAAGTCTTTGCTTTTTCCTACCACAGGGACGCTGGCTGTTAACAAGTGTCATCCAACATCTGCTGTCTCCTCCGCTTGTGCATTTATCCTCATTCTCCTCATTATGGCATTTAAATCCTCCTTGTGCCCCAGCCTCCTCCTGCCCACATCTGTCTGCAATTTACACACCACGTGCTGCGGCTGGCGAGGAAGCGCCTCACTTCTGACTGTGGAGAAATCCAGGCAGGATGCTTGCGGAGGCTGACAGTGCCCACTTCAATGCCCTTTAGGGACACTGCTGCCTTGAGCCAGGATGAGCCCAGGTGTCACAGGTCTGAGCCACCCCTGATGGGAATCAGGCAACTGACACCTCCAAGCAGATCCAAGGAGGTCTGCTGAGCCCTCGCCCATCTGATCATCTCTAAACACTGGGCACGGGGCCAAGCACTTTATATCTCATTTAATCTTCATAGACTAGAAAGCTACTACTATTATTGGCTCCAATGATAAGAAACACAGCTATTATTATCCTCAGCAAAGGAACGATGTGTGGTTCAGGAAGGCTGAGTAATTTATCAAAGGTCACATAGCTAGAAAATGGTAGAGCTGGGATCTGAGTCCAGGTCTGACCCTGGAGCCTGCCGTCCCCAGGACTGAACTACAGAGCCTTGGTCTCCTGCATCCAGGCTAATTGCATTCCCAGTGACACCCAGAGGTACAGTGTTGGTACAGTAGAAAAAGTCTCTGCTGAAAATTAGCTCTGTGACCTTGGTCAAGTTACTTAACCTTCCTGATGTTTATTTGGGCAACTTGGTCTGTGACCAGGGGTTAATAGCTCCTAGCAGAACTGGAGCAAATGATAATGTATTTAGCGCAAGCATCGAGTTGGCCCCAACTCTTTGCTGCACAGATTGTGATTCCCACAAAGAAGCCACCTATGGAGCAGATCAGTAGATGGGGCATCATCCGGCCCAGAGGTGGAAAGGAATACCTGCCCGGGAGCTCACCCTTAGCCACAGATTTGCAGTTGGTGGTTTCACCTGCACGTGGTCAACCACAGGCTGAAAATATCACATAAAAATTTCTAGAAATAAGTAGTTCATGAGTTTTAGGTAACTTTGAGTACAGTTCATTATTGTAATTGTTCTGTTTTATTAGTAGTTATTACTGTTACTTTCTTATTGTGCCTCATTTATAAGTTAAATGTTGCCATAGGTACCATGCATAGGAGAACGCAGAGGGCATAGAGTTCGGCACTATCTGTGGTTTCAGGGATGCGCAGAATGCCTTGAGCATATGCCAGACACACAAGCGGATGTGACACACACGCCAGTGCCTCAAGGGCTGAAGGGGAAGGGGTGCACATTAGCCCGGGCTCCCCTCTTCACATACACGGCCTTGTTTAGTTCTCACTTCCTCCCGGAAGCCACCATTCCTGTCCCATCACTCTGGTCTGGAATTTGAATCTGTAGAAGCTGGGTGTCTGAGGATCCGAGGAGTGATAGGAGCCTGAGCCCAGGAACTTCTTCCTCCCAGGTCCACAAGACATGGAATTGTGATCCCGGCCAGGCACAGGGAAGGCAGGTCTGTCCCTGGAATATGTTCTGGGAAAGGAGGTTGAGGTAGCATTTGGCTGCTTTCTGCACCAGTCCCCACTCCACAGGAGGACCTCAGACATCAGCTGCACACCCCGGGCTGGCAGCACCTCCCACAGGAAAGTCCCAGGGTGGGCTCCGCTCTGGGAGGGGAACAGAGGTTCAAAGCCCCTGAAGCTGAGATTAAAGGAAGCTCCTAGGGCTTCGCCTGGAACGCAGGATGGCTGCATGGAGGAAAAGCGCGCATCCTTGAGAAATGACCTCCCAAACATACCACGCCAGCTGGGCCACCTTGGCCCACACCTGTCTCGGGGACCCACGGGAAACAAATGCCCAACAGGACAGGAGGGTCCACCGGCCTTTGGGAGCAATATGTACTGCTGAGAATAATCCACATCAAACACACTGAGGCCTCAGAACGGGCTCACCCTGAACGATGAGATCCCCAACTTCCTGGGGATGGTGAGTGGGTGCTGCACTGCCAGCCTGCGTGGCCAGCTGCACAGACCATCTTGGGGGAGAGAACTTGCTCTGACAGAGCTGACTCAATGCCAGCTATGTACATCCCCGCTACACCCCGCATCAGAGGAGCAGCCTCCATGAGACATGGTCAGCCAGCTAGAAACAGGCTTCCCAGGCACCCTGCAGCAAGGCAGGGTCATGGCCAAGCTCCTGCCAAGGGCAATCTCAGGCCCTGAACTGGGGCTCTTTCCTAGGTCTCTCACAGACCAAGAAGGGCACAGACACTGACCACTGTGAAGGTGCTCTGCGGGAGGGGTAAAGAAGAGTCAGGTTCCATAAGCCAAGGCTTTGAGGTCTTTAGCAAAAGCATGATATCAACCAAACAAACTGGCTTTGGCATCAGAAAGGAAATTTCAGACCAGTCATTGTAAACAGTAAGTGGAAAACAGGTTGCAAAGTTTCATGGCCATTTTTTTTGCTTTCTTTCCCTCTTTCTTTCTTTCTCTCCTTCCTTCCTTCCTTCCTTCCTTCCTTCCTTCCTTCCTTCCTTCCTTCCTTCCTTCCTTTTTTCTTTCTTCAGGAGAAGCAAAGAGATTAAGAGGCTCATGAGAACCAACACAGACCTCAAAGCCTCTTTTCTCCCCTGATGGTTCATGCCCAAGTTCTCCAAGCACGGTGCCAGGTAGAGTGTTAGACAACCCGAGACCTTCCCTGTGCCCCAGAGGGTGAGCAGCAAGACAGGGAAGAGAGAGAGAACTGCGAGCTGTTGGGGTTCCAAGCAGCAATAGGGCACCAGGCTGATCCCATGGCCCATTGGCTTCCTCTTTTACTAAAGCAATTTCTGGACACACAGAGGTCACAGGTCCGAGGCTCAACTCATTGAGAGGCCACCTGGACCCCCACAACACATCGTCTTCCACCCACCTCCTCCCCCAGGCCCAGGGCTGGATGCCGCCCAGACCAGAGGGAAGCTGTGCTGGAGCAAGCGGTGTGGCCCATTCTGTGTCCCAGGAGCCCACGAAGACACCATACACTCTGTGCCATGTGGAGAGGCGCCAGAAGTGCAGGGAGACAGGGTCCGCATCAGCATCCTGGGCCAGCAAAGACGCCCACCCACCACCCACGACCTGGAGGGAAGCCCTCATGCATCATCACAATGGGCAACACGCGGTGGTCCAGATCTGCCCTCAACCCGAGAAACGTAGGATTCCACCCAGAGAAGCGCCAGGCTTGGTGGGTGCCCAGGTGATAGCAGCGCCACTTGTCACTCACCCTGCAAGGCCTCTTTGGCTCTGGCCAGCTCCTGCTCCTTCTGCACCAGCTGCACCCTGAGCTCGGTGGCTGAGAGGACCTCGGAGGCCTTGCCACCCTGCGACTCCTCCAGGTCCTTGGCCAGCATCTCCTTCATCTGCCGCAGAAGGTGCACTTCCTCCTGGAGCCGGGACACCTCTTCGCGCAGGAGCACTATGGGATGAGGGCACATAGTTAGAGGATGCTGCCCACTAGCTAGCCCTGGAGACTGCTCCAAGGAGCTCCCGTTGTCCCCATTTGCAGGAACAGTGCCCCCAGGCCCACCCCAGGCTCGCCCCATCTGCAGAGTGCATCTACTGACGCCCCCAGCCCACCACACACCCAAAGATACCACTACTACCATCACTGCCATGAGTGTCCACCTGATGGCCACAGGCTTAGGAGCTGGCAGTATCACCACTGGCAGGCAGGATGCTGTGTTAATGCTTTAAAAGCATCGTTTCATTTGCTGCCTGAAACTTGAGTCAGGTACGGCCACAGTCTGTTTCCTGACTAGGATGTTGAGGCTCAAAGAGATAAAGCAATGGCAGGAAGTCATATAGCCAAGAGGAGGCAGATCTGAATGAGGCCTGGCAGACTCCAGGGTCCTGGTCCACAATGGGGCAATGGCGCTGCAAGATACACTGGTCATGGAGCACACAGTCCAAGGAGGCTCCCTAGCTCACTGCCCTGCCAGAGATGGGCATGTTATCACGTGGAGGGGTTCACAGTGATTAATCCAGCCCTGTGTCCAGCACGTCCCCAGGGATCAGCCCAAGAGCATGACGTCCTCTCAAGCCTGGAGTGCGCCCCGGACAGGCCCCCACTCACAAGGGACACCTGTGCAGACCCTGTGCAGTTTGGGGACTGTCCAAGTCTCTCAGCTGATCTGCAAAATGTGAGGCCTGCTTTGGGGCCTCCCAGCCCTTATGCCAGACCAGTCCGGATGGGCGCCTACACTCCAGACCCAGAGCAGGTGTCCAGAAGGTAGAAAGGACACCTGGTCACCTTGGAGTCCTCCCCTCCCCGCTGCCCCGTGAGCAGAAGCATGCACACACCAGCAAAGTGCACAGTCGGGCTGCATGTGCTTGGAGGGAAGGAAGAGGGAACAGCACAAGCAAAGGCTAGGAGGCTGCAAAAACAGAGGGCCCTGAGCCCCCAGTACCTGGGGCTGCAGCGAGTAGGAGCAAGATGGGGGTTGGAGAGGTCAGATTATGAAAGTTCGTAGCCCTGATCACCCCTCGGTCCTCCTGCTCTGGCTTGCCATCTCTAGCAGGACTCAAGCCTCTGGAATTTTCTTCCCTACCTCAATACTTTCCAGTTATCCATCCTGCTAGGATGTTGTGCTGTTCCCACTCAACTGTCACCAAGAACCTATTTCACGATACAGCGTGACTACTAATGAGCGTCCATGCACACAGCATTACCAAGAGACAGAAGACAGGTGCGATTGTTTTGTTTTTGTTTGCTTAATTTTGTTTAGGGGATTGACTGCTAGGCTTCCTCAAACCACCCTGAGGAAGTGACCCTGGTCATTTACTATTGTCTATAAAGAAGGTGATGATCCAAGGGCCTTCTTGTGACCCCTGCGTGAGTCTTGGGTCATGTCTCCAAGGTTGTCATATCCTGCATGCGTGATGCCCACTTAGGTTGCCAGACTGAGCAAAACAAAACAACGAAGTCCCAGGTGCAGAGTGAAACGTGAACTTCGATAAGCAAGACCGTTTTTAGCAGGAGTGTTACAATGGTGCATGGAAATATTTAGATTGGAAATGCACGTTTATCTGAAATTCAAATTTAACTGGGCGTCCTGCGTTTCGTTCCAGTAACCCCACTCCCATCCTGTGGGGAGGATGGCGCAGGGCCACCGGTTGGCTCCTGGGGTGGCTTTGCCGGGGAAGAGCTGAGAGCCAGACTAAGATGAGGTCAGGACCTGGGGCCCTTCCAGGCATTTGTCCTCCGAGTGCCTCCCGAGCAGGTGTCTCTGAGCCAAGGCCCCACCCCTCCTGACGGGCACAGGAACAATCTCGTGGGAGCCGGGACAGTGGGCATCTGCAGCAGCCGAGCCTTAGGAGACCAGGCTGGAAAAACAACTCCATGGAAAGCAGAGCAAGAGGCTTACGGCTCACCCAGTGCACCTGGCCCAGGTGGGCGTGGAAGCTGGGTGTCATGGGGGACCAGGACCACAGGCACAGCGAGCCTAAGCCCAGACTGTGGCTCCAGGGGCCACAGGGGACATAGTAGCCACATCCCCTCCCCAGGCTCCCCCGTGAAACAGTGGGGAGATGGGAATAAGCAAGACAGGGATAGGGGCTGGGGGTGGGGCTCAGTGGAGAGCATTTGCCTAGCAAATACCAGTTCCCCCGAAATCTCAAAAGACCAAGCATGAGGCATGAAAATGTGCCTGGTGCACCGCACGCTGTGCAGGAGATGGCAACATCCACAACTCGCCTTCCCCTCGGTACAGACCACTGTCCTCAGAAAGACCAAACTGGAGTTGGAAGACTCTGGTTTCTGTCTGACAGGGCCACTCCCTTGCTAGGAGATGGTGGACAAGTCGCTGTCCCGCTCTGGGTCTTCATATTACCAGTGCCCTTGGGGGAACCTAAATGAATGCTGTTGCTTTGTGCGTTCCTCCCCTCAGTGAGAGCACAGAGCCCAGGCTCTGGTGTGCAGTCGCACCATGCACTATGGTGGCCACTGGCACAAGCAGGTGGCCGTCTGCAGGTAATCAGCGTGAAGCACAAGGAACAGCCCCAGCGCGCACACGGGGCTCTGGCAAAGGCTCGGGACAGTGCAGCTCCACACACTGCAACCACTTTGCCTGAAGCCCTTCTGGGAGACACGGTCCACACTGTGAGAGATGGAGAAAGAAGGGGCATCTATTAAACACCGGTGCAGCCTGGCCTCCAAAGGCAGGAAGGAGCTGCCGTTTCCGCAGAAACTGTCCTGGCCTGTGCCCAAGGACAGAAACGCCAAGAGTGACTGTGTACCTTTCCGCTGATGCCAGGCAACCACAGCGGGCGAGGACCCTGAGCAGGGCAGGAAGAGGTGGAGAAGCAGGCCCCAAAAGCCCCAGACTCAGCAGAGTTCTCCGCCTGCTGCAGAAGCCACGCTGGCAGCCACCAATGGTACTGCCCCAGGGCAACCTGTCCGGCAGACAGGCCAGGGGTGGGGCCCCCAGGAGCCTCTTTCCCAAGGGCAAAGGGGTACAGGGTGCTCGCTCACAGGACCGTCATACTCGGTGGCAATGTGGGGGGCGGACCCTGCCTTTCAGCAGCCCATCTTCCTTAGTCTGCCGAAACAGAGTTCCGCTTTAAAAGATGTGACTTCCCAGCCTCCCTTGTAGTTAAGTTACCCACCTGACCCAGTTTTGCCCAGTGAGGTACAGAAAAAAGTCCAGAGGAAGACAACCCTTTAAGAAAAAATGGCTTTGCCCCCATCATCCCCTTTTATCTTGAAAAGTGGATTTATTAGCAGCCACCTAATAACACAGAGGCACTCTGTGAGACCTCTAAGGTTCTCAGTGAGTTATAGGAGTGTAAGTCCAGCCTCCCCAAGCCATGGTCCCAATAGCAATAATAGTATAGTTATACATTATAATAACAATTATGCCTTTGCGAGCACTTCCTGAGCTCATGCTATGACCTCCACATTCTTTTTACAAGTCTTCAGTAGATTCTCAAAATAATCCTAAGACATTGGTCCTATAATTACCACCCCAACTTTCCACATGAGGAGTTTGTGGCACAAGAGTTAAAGGACAGGACCAAGATCACACAATAAAGAGCAGAGCCAGAGCTCGGCATGGTGACGCACACCTCTAATCCCAGCTATTCAGGAGGCCGAGGCAGGAGGATCCCAAGTTCCAAGCCAGCCCGGGCAACTTATTTAGATCCTGTCTCAAAAGAAAACGGGCTGGAGATATAGCTCAGTGGTAGAGTACTTGCCTGGCACGTGGAAAGTCTGAGTTCAGTCTCCAGTACTGTTTAAAAAAGAAAAAAAAGAAGAGCAGAGCCAGAGTGTGAATGCTGGGTGGACCAGTCCGCTCACGCTGGGTCTCAACCTCCACACGGCACAGCCCCGAGCTGCCTAACAATGGGGTGCAGCCTGAGAAGGGCACTGTTAGCCGACTTCCTGGTGCAAACAACACTGCTGGTGACTGTGCTGTCCCCGTGCAGTGCATGACCATCTCCCCTCCCGTGACGGAGCCACTGTATGAGGTAATGCGAGTGTTTCCTTAGCCAGCAGAGCACGAGTCCCAGCCAGGCCTGGCCTGCTGGGTAACACGGGCAGGAACAGCACTGCAGCTCTGGGATCCTCCAGGGCAGGCGCTGTGATTTACCCCATGATACCCAGGTCACAGCTCAGCACAGGCTCTGGGGCAGGCGAGCGACAGGTGGGACAGACAGGTCTGGAGTGTGCCAGTGGGGTGCAGGCCCAGCTCCCCCACTTGCCAGCTGTCTGACCTGTGCACCTGTGACCTCTGGCCTCTTGGCTGGAAATGGAGCCAAGCTGGTCTCTCATTCTCACGGTAAACATTAAACAAAGCAGTCATCTAAATGGAAATAATCACGAAGGTTCCAAATGGGGTCAAAAATAGCTCGCCAGGATCATCAGGAGCCATCCTCCAAGGGCTGGCTGTGGCCTCATGGACCAAGGGTTGGCCTCAGCCTCCCTAATCCAAGGTGGCTGTGACCTCAGTCACCACAGGTGCTGGAGCCCTGGGCGTCCCCACTCCAGAGGGCTACAGTAGAGGGCAGGGTGTGAGGGCTGAGTCACCGAGTCCTGGAGGGAGGAGAGAGCAGGGGACTGAGCAGAGGCCAGGCGGAGGCGAGGTCCTCGAGCCTGGGCTGGGAGTAACTGTCCCCAGCTGCCTGTGGTGGGTGGACACCTTGATAAACAGCCAGGGTAGAGCTGCCAGAACTCCCTGCTCCCAGACCACAGACTTAAGACCTATGCCTTTACTATGTGTAAATTATACCTCGAGGAAAACAAAATCTAAACAGAGCAGTGAAACATTTCACATTTTCCATTAAAAACTCATTTTTGCAGCCTTCCTCCACGAAAACACATTCAAGGCCAGGGTCAACCTGCCCGCCTTCCCCCTGGATCATGGGAGGCACTTTGGTCTGTGCCCTACTGACCTTGACCTTAGCGGCTTGCGGGACTGACCTCTGACCTCTGGCCTCTGACAGTGACCGGGCAGGGGCTACACATCCAGGAGACGCCTGGGAGGTCACTTGAGCTAGCCATACGCTTCGGAAGTAAATCAAACGCCCACAGAACTGTCCCACATACAACACAGCCAAGGGAGGTCACCACTGGATGCCACAACCCACCACTGTCCCCTTTTACCATCTCAAGAGACCACAGACATTACCTTTTCAGAGTACCTGGCTGCCATGCGCTGGGTGACAGACTTCGTCTTGCTGAGTTCCACACTGACTCCATGCAGGGCTGTAGGGTCCCCCCCACGCCCCGGGACTCCAAGCACTAATGAGGTGCAGGTCGAGCCTGTGTGTGGAGCTGAAACTGCCCACCCAGACCAGTGCCCAGCCAGCTGGCCGAGTTACTGCCGGGCTTGCGCCAATGCCAGCCAAGTGGTGGTCTTCGTACACCAGGTGATGTTGGTTCTAAAGACACTGAGAAATACATGGCTGCTCTTGGAGGGGCAAAGTCTTAAGAACTCTTAGGGGACAGAAGCCCCAGGCTCCTTAGGCTAAGCAGTAACAGGACCAATGTGTCAATGCACCCAGGATGCCTGAGCACAGGGCAAGCAGGGAGTCCTGAAAAGACACTCAAAGAAGAACGCTGGCAGCGCCCACCACCCAACACCCAGGGCAGTGCTGGGGCTCTCTGCCGAGGGCCGAGGGCATCCTGTTCTCCTACCTTTTCCATGGGCAGCAAGTGGCAAGAAGCAGGAGCATCTCGGCTATACCCGAACAAACCGAGCACCACAGCTGCCCCAGGAAACTCAGCGAGCTTCCTCCTGAACTCAAGGCTCACCTGTGTGGGGGGACAGAGAGCTGGGGACTGGAGTCTGAGAAAAGCCAGCCCCAAGGCCCACCCATGGGCCCCCTGGGCCTGCAGGATAGGTGGGCCCAGCCTTGGCCTCAATTCCCTCTGCCAGCCCTTCCCCTCCCCTCCTGCCTGGCCCTGTCTGAGGAGCTGTCCCCGTCACCCGGGCTGGGCCGCCTGTGCCCCCAGGCTCCCGCCTGTGGAAACAGGACCGAGAGGCCAGAAACAGGTCCCAGCAGCAGGCAGGGGAGAACTGGAGCCACGGGCTACAATTTCCACCTTCTCTGAGTTTACGTCACATGATCCTGCCACTCGGGAGCCTTGCGGGGGAGAGAAAGCAATACACACTCCCCACACGGGAGGGGCCTCTCACAAAGCACCCACTGGCTCCTGAATAGTGTCGTTCTCAAGGGCACTCCACACTGCAGGGTGGGTGGCCTGGGCACTGCAGGGACCCCAGCAATGCTACCAGGTTTTTTTTTTTTTTTTCTCATATTTCACATCTTTGTTTTTTCCCTCTGGGCTTTGTTTAATCCTTTTCACTGCAGAGGCTGTTGGGTGCAGCTGCTGGGCCTGTGACAAGATTTTCGGCCAGACTCTCCTGGGCTCTTCTGCCAGGCTAAGCTTCCCCAACTGGCTGCCCAGGGGCCCAAGTTGACATGAGGGAGCTGTGTCCTGCCTGACCCCTGTCCTGGAAGGGGGACCCTCAGAGGCCCAGAGGCAGCGATATACCCTCATTTCCCAGAAGTGGAGGAATCTTCAATCTCCCTCAAGCAGTCCAGAACACGGGGACTGCTGGAGGCCTGAATGTCACCTCCAAGGTTGTGTCTACACAAACCTCCAGCAGGTGATTTTAGCACCAGGAGACACTCGAACCTTCAAACACATAGTCACTTGCCTGCCACCAGGGCGGCTGAGCGCCTGACAATCAGCCTCAGCAAGGATAGCTCCATCCCAAAGCTGGGCCGGGTACCTTGGTGGCTTTCAGAGGTTCACTCCTGTCTGCTTGCTTGGGCAGGAGGTGGGGAGTGGAAGGGCCAGCTACCTCTTCTGACAGTCGGGAGGGATTAGAAGCAGTGAGCCAAGGCTGAGTCACAGCAAGCGGCGGGCTGTCCTGGACGGTCTTGTGGTACAGAGTCACGGCACACTTGTGAGCTAAGCCACAAAGCCACTACTTCCTCAGAGAAGCCACTCACCTGCCTTTTCCACCCAAAGTTTCTCATCTTCCACTGGACCTCACAGTGGACATCAGATGCATCTGTACAGTTGGTATCTATGTCCCCTTCTTTTTGACACAGCATCACCATTTTCCTGGGGGAACCCCCCAACACACCATCAGCATCTTTGTATCAGGAATGGAAATGTGACTCAGCCTGACCAATCACAGCACTGAATCACTACGGCCATTGTGATTGGTTCAAGAGAAAGCACATGACCTAAGCCAGTCCAATCAGAACTAATCTCTGGACCAGATCCAGGTGCTCTCTTCACTGGGAGCCTCAAACCAAGAGTACGGGCATGGAGCTGTGGGCAGCCACCTTTGCCACCATGACGGCAGGCAGCACCTGCCTGTACCTCAACTCCAGCTCCTCTCTGGCTGGAGCGACCAGTCCACCTCTCCCTCCAGCTTGAACCCTGGGTGGCACATATCTTTCAGGGTCTGCTTTGAAGCTGTTTCCAGACTATTTCTGCCCAAACCAGTCTCTTTCCTCTTTTCTCGCTTGTAAGGTTTTTGAGCCCCACAGTTGCTGGGGACCACGTGAAGGTTCTAGACCGGTTTGGCTGCTCACTGTGTGCCTGGCACCGAACCTTGGCCACTGCTATCTCTCGCCAACCGCATGGGGAATCGCTAATGCTCCACCCTCCTACAGAGATGGAGGCTGGGCCAGGTGGGCTGGCCATTTGAGGCTACAAAACTGGTTCAGGAGCAGAGCTGGACCCCAACTCAGAGGTCAGTCTGACTCCAAAGCTCATGTACATAAGTAAACCAGGACCAGGCTTCCAGCCCTCGATACTAGGTGGTGAATCTCTCCCCCAATGAAATGCCAGAATGAAGAATTTGAATATAGAGTGAAAAGTGAGGCTTTCTCTGAACTTCTGAGGATACGTCAGCTGGGCACCCCAGCCTTGGCTCTGGCAATGACCTCCCGTTCCCAAGGGCAGGCTCGGAAGGGAGGTACCCGCAGGGGGACGGCAGCCACCGGGGGCACTGCTGGCTTCCTTCCGCACCCTGCCATGCGTGACCTTCACTCTCAGCCTTCCTCTCTCTTCTCCACCCTCCAGGAAGAAAAAAATGACCAAACACACAAAAACCCTTAAGAAGGTCAAACATGGGCCATGCCCACAAATGGTGACACAGCCCTCCCATGCACTGAGCACGAAGTTCATCGCGAACAGGGAAGGGCCCAGGAACGAGGCCTTGCAGCTCGCGTGATTTCATGGCCTGAGTCTGGTTCCTTTTCCACCCAGTATCTGAACACGCAAAATGCATGGAAGCCACCTGCCTCACTTGCTGGAGAGCGGATCCACCTGTGGCCGCTCTGGGTGAAGGAGCAACCTTCCCAAGAAGAGGACAGAATTGGCATTTCTACTCCCATGCACAGACAGCCAAGAACGGGGTGGGGGGATTCTGGGTCCATACCTTAGAAACATGCTTAGATTGAGCCACTCTCAGCCATCCGCAGCATGGTGGTGGTGGTGGTGGTAGTGGTGGTGGTGAATGCCTCAGCAAGCAGAAGGTAGCTCAAGGCCCACAGATGTCACAATCATGCTGAGAAGGTGGGTGGCCAGGGCCGGCGGATGCTGACCTAGACGTCGCCATCCCACTGGGACTCAAGCCTGAAGTTCCGCACCCGCAGACCCATACGGCAAGCAGATGGGGGCTTCCCGAGGAATTTAAACCAAGTGCAGACTGGTCTAAACAAACGGCAGTGTGGAGGGCTCACTATCTCAAAGGTGACAGGGAACCGGAGATTTCTGCCATCATGTGACCTCTGTGCACCTCCATGTCATCTGTACAACAGGCACAAGCCAGGGTCCTGAAACCAGTCTCCAGCTTCAACTCCTGACTCCGTCCTTCAGGGGCTGTGTGACACCGGCAGGAGAAGGGAGGTAACAGTGTCTGCCAGCCAGGGTGCTGTGACGTCCAGAAAGAGGAGTGACTGGGCAGCCGCACTCGGTGGACAGCAGCCAGCTGTGGCTGCCACCTAAGCCTGCCCGACCCCGTGGACGGCGTGGGAAAGGAGGGGCACATCTCCAGCTTTAGCCGCCCAAGCCCCCCCAGACTGCAGCAGACACTCGCCCCTTGGCAGGAGCACACAAGGGCTGCAGGGCACCCACAAATCCATATAACTCACTCCTCATTATCCTCCAGCCCGGCTGAGCAGCTGCTCCAGGAAGAAATAAAATATGCTCTGCATACTTTAAATGTTTCACTTATGAAAACTGGCAGGGCCGCCTTTCTAAATTGTTTAGCAATAAAGTCACTAACGAGCTCCGTTCGGGCTCCTCGCCGTGGGCCGGGCAGGGTGGGAGGGCTGCTGAGGGGGCTGCCCAGCTTCCAGAAGGCGCCATCTGGGGTTTTTCAGAGGGGCACCGGGATCACATCCTGC